>JAPMOQ010037052.1:0-19590 GCA_026543055.1 Argiope trifasciata | reverse complement strand
TGGAAAAGAAGCTTGAGTACAAAGAAACTTCCGACAACTTCTGACAATATACGTCAACTGGACACCCTTCTGTCACATGAGCAATGACTCGAGGTTGTTATTGGCTCTTTCTTCTGCCACTGGATTAGAAGAATGTCTCTTATCTTCTGTGCGCAGGAAACTTTCTTCGTCTGGAACAACTTTTTGGCGATTTTTTTTTTGTTTCTGCCTAATTGGAAATCTATGGATTTACGTTGAATAATGGCATGAGTTAAATGCTGCGATCATAGAAAATCGTAACTAGTATGGATATCTTCGACGATGAATTTGAATTCAAGTAGAGATGCAATCGTACTTTTATTATTTTACTATAAATATGCGAGTAAACTTTTGCTTTTTTATGATAGCACAGTTATATTGAAACGGTTCTTAAAAAATTAAACAATTTTCTAAACGCATTTGAATTATTGTTTCTAAAGGAAAAATATGAGTTTCTGAATGGATAAATATATTAATTTTCCTGTATGGTTATCACTTGCAATGTATTGCTTAAATAAGTTGGATAATTATTAATATAGTTGGATTAAAATTGACTCCCAGGTCTTAGGAAACAATTAATCAACAAATTGAATCAAATCTATGTAAATAAGCAATTTTTTAAAAAAATCATCCAATTTCAAATAGCTCTATTCAATAGTGACAGATGAAAAACATTCTTGAACTTACAATAATGTTGATTTTGACTCATATATAACAATGATGCTCTTGGAATAATTAGAGAGCAAGAAACAGCAAATGCACTATATTATATAGTTAAACCTAGGGTTGGGTCGAGTCGGTCTAATGTCTCTTGGTCATACCCTCATACAAATGAGATGAGCTCTTTCGAAGTACGGCAGATTTGTGCGCGTTTCTTTGTTAACGAGTACCATTAAGGTGAAAGTACGACTTTGCTCGAACACACAAGATACAACCCTTTTTAGGAGGTGGTCGAACTCATTCATACACTCATTCATCCCTCCCAAAGTCAGAATTTAGATCCAAATCAGAAACCGACTCATCCCGGATTCAATACCCCACAGGTATAATTTGTTATTGGAACTTAGGAGACTTTGCAGTCCCGATACATTTAACGTGCCCCAACTGCCATTAGTCAACACGGTTGTCTTTTGGCAAGAACAGGACAGAACTCTCTATATTTAGGTTACGAGACTGCCACTCTACCAACCAGGCTACCACGGCCCGTAATTAAACCTGTAAATGTTTAATAAAACGTAAAAACTTACCTGAAATTATTGCCATCGTTGAAAGAAATAATTCATAATTCGATTTATTTTTGAAATATCCCAAGATCGGCTATTAAATAATGAACCTAAAACTAACAAAAACATTAACAAAACGGCAACTAGTAAATCACCACTTTGTTCTAACACGCAGTACTTAAAAACTATGAGGTACTAAGCGCAGATCACTTGCTTACTTGAAACTACATTTGAAAAAATTAAACAGTATATAAACTGCTTACTGAAACACTGTTTCGCATTACTCTTGTTCAATATACCATTAGAACTATACATAGTACTTGCATATGACAGTCTACAAACAAATAAAAAAATATGAACAAGATAATTAATGTATTGTACTGAAAAATAATTTTTGTGATATTTAAATTCTGCATTTATTAACAGAATAATATCTGAAATTTTTAGAACAGAAAAAACAGAAGAAAACTAAAATTAAAATGAAACTATATAAAAAGCAATGCAGTCTTAATTCAATAAAAAAAACTTGAATTTTAGACGACATTTCAGAAGAAAGAATTAAAGTAATAGAAAATATATGCCAATATAGACAAGAATTGGTTTTAAACCCAAAATATTTTATTAATTTTTTATAAGTATTTATAAAAAAATATTATGGTCAATGCAACGAATCAGCTATTAATTAGTATTAATAATTATATGATAATTAATGATTAAACTACAAACTACTATTAATTATAATTTATCCATAACATTAATCATAAAATGTAAACTATTTTATGAAGCATGGAAGCATGAAAAAAAAATTATTACTCAAATTATTATGTAGAAAAACTCAAATTCAGCAGTTTTGATAAATGGAAATAAAAAATAATTCAAATAAAAAATGAAAATTGAAATAAAATATATCCATTTCTGCTTTAAAAAAAACATTTTATTCATTGAACTTAGAATTCATGAAAATTTCCGGAAAGTGTGATCATTTTTAAATAAGCATTACTTTTGAGATTAGAAATTGGGCTTACATGTAAAAACTTTATTTAAATTTATGAAAATATTTTTAATTAATGATTTATTTATTTATTTTTAATTTATGAAAATGTTACCTAGAGATGAACTATTAAATGTCTTTTTAAAATTTTGTCAGATATGATATATTAAAATTGGATTAACAGTGTAATTTTATCCCAATATTTATGTCAGTATATTTTTTTTAAATCGTGATTTAGTGAAGCTGAAATTTGTATAAAACTTTTAAATACTTATTACAAAAAAGTCACCTTTTAAAATGCAGGACAAAATACCCATTTGCTACTTTTAAAAAGCAAAACAAAGTCCACAAAATGAATTAGCAATTTAGGACTAAGTCTTTAATTAAAAGAAAAAAATAGTAAGGCAAAAGAAACAAAATTGAAAAATATGAAACTTATAGAAAAATTAGTTTTAAAGTATTTTTAAAGCCTGGTAAAATTTCAAAAATGCTATAATCCGGGAATAAAAATTACGAAAGAGAGACAGAACTTAAATATTTCATCCTCGCGTACTATTTGCAGGACCAATAAAAATAAAATAATTGAAATAACTTTCATATTAAAAGAAATTTTTATTACAATTCTCATCCTTAAAGATTGCATATAAGTAGAATATAAAGTAAGAAAAAATAACAAAAATAATTTTTCCTAGAAACTAATAATGAATTGCATAGTAGAAATCGTAAGAATTTTTTCCTTTGAATAAATAATAATACAAAAGGAAAAGAAAAAGGACGCCACCTTAATGAAATGAATATTTGATAATTTTTGTATTATGAAAAATGTGGTTCTGCATGGAATGGAATCAGATTTACAAAACATTGATATCCGTGTAATTTGTATTATTTTTTTCAGTTGAAAGGGGAAAAATATTATTTCTACGCAGCCAAATCTGATATTATTTTATTTAAATAATTTTTTAATTTCAATAACAAATATTCACAAAGGCATTCGTTAATTTTTTGTTATTTAGTTTTTAAAGATTTTCAACATTTTTTTTCTTTTGACAATTTTTATCTGTAAATAAAATCGAAGCATATATGTCCTGTTACAGATTTGGAATACTTTCTTATTTTTAAAAGCAAAACAAGAAATTTTCATTTTTTTTTGCATATTGCTATTTCTGAATACATTAATTCATTTTTAAATCCTTGTACTCATAATAAACAAATTACTGGTAGTTTAATTAAATTTTTGTTTCATTTTTCTTTTAGTAGTAATAAGGAAATTAAAATCAAATATTTGATTTGTATTTTGGATAACTATTACTTCGTTCGAAATTCGATATATGGTTTTATTTCATTTAATTTTAACGATTAAGGGAAATAGCATATTCATCTTCGGGAAATTAACGTTTATATTTTTCGTTTTCAAAGTCTATTCACCGTAGTGGAAGGAGATTTATAAGAAAATAAAATTAAAAATTTCTATCTTACATCTACTAACACTGCAAATCTCCTCAAAAATAACACGTATGATCTAATTTCCTCTTTATTATAATAAGATCTAAGACAATTTTTAAAGCAATTTATCTTTAATAATAATTAATAAAACATTACTTAAATTACAATGTTACTGTATTCAGTCAATGGGTGCATGATAAATTTAGTGCAATGCATTTCATGGCTTATTTCATAGCGGTCGTAGGTAATAAATGTATATCTCGGATATCGATATGGCACAATAGTTTTAAAAGTGATCATTACAGAATAAATCTCTAATTAAATAACAGTACAATCACTAATGCCCAGTATCCCCAGTTTGCAAAGTGGTAAATCAAATTCGTTTCCTCTTATAAGCTTTTCGTTTATGTAGTCTCTCCACATAACATGCAGTTCCACAAAAACTCTCCATATCTCTGTAGTTTAGTTTAGTTATATTAACGTCCCGTTTTAAAGAAACACTAGAGCTATTTCGGGACGGACCTCGTAATTTTGAACCACGGTCAGATGACGAGGACGACACCTGAACTGGCACCCCCTCTCCACCTCACGCCACACCAGCAGGAGGACATTTGGTCTGACAGATTTAACGTGCAACAGACCCCCTCACATGGCGGTTCTTCGGTGGAATCGAGTCTCGAACCTGAAACCCTCCGGTTCCGAAGCCGAGACTTTACCCCCGGGCCACCGTGGCCCCCATATCTCTGTAATATCGTTATCCTAATTCTTGCATTTTCTAGAAAGTTTTAGCCCTGAATTCACTTAATTTGTCTTTAAATCTGTAACCAATTCAGGAGTCATTGAATCCTCTATTCAATCTCAAAAAGAATCATTGTCATTTTTTCCCTTAATAAGATTAAAGAAAATTATTGATGATGAGTAATATTAAGATTTGTATTCATGTGAAGTTGTTTACTTTTTCATAAAGAATTTGATTGAGATATTTTAACTCTCTTCTATATTCATTATGGACCACTTTGAGGATCAAAATGTAATGTAACTAAGAATACTAATGTTTTCTATGTTGGATATAACTATGACACTAATATGATTTCCTGCGCTTTGGAGCAAAATGTACTTATATAGAAGGAAATAGGACCCGTACTTCAATTATCGTATTTGCTTAATTCTCATTATCAATCTGTGGCGATGCAACAAGGTTATTGAGATTAACTTCATGTTTGAATAATTGAGGAAATATATATAATTTATTGAATATCCATATTGTAGACCTCACTGAACTCAACAATGACTGAAAAACAACACTTCTAGAAACATCTGATTATGTGTACATAACTAAACGATAAGTCCAATGTTCATTGAATATATATAAATCGAATGAAATCTTGATGAAAGCATATCGAATAATGTATAACCATCGAATCTTGATGAAAACATATTGAGCCATGTATCGTCATCGAAATCTTGATGAAAATGTATCAAATAATGTATTATCATCGAACTTGATAAAAACGCGACGAAAAATGTATCATAATCGAATCTTGATTAAAACAAATCGAATAATATATAGTTTGTTCTCTTCACACCAATATTTTAGATATAAAACAAATTATGTCATTCCAACTAATCAAAAGAAGCATGTTTGTGCTTTTATCAATTGTGTGCATCTAAATGCTATAACTTTAACATCTCAATGAAACACATGTGAATAATTTAGAATATAGACTGATAATGAGAAATTTTGATTTGTATCCCCTTACTGTCGAATCTTGCCAAGACACTGAAGGACTGCAGCTATGCAGGCATGTTAGAACTGCAATCCATAAAGAGTAAAATACAAGATGAATTTTGAAGAATCTTAATCTCTATACCAAAAACATATTTTTTCCAATGTTGAAATAAATCTGCCAGTGCGCCTGTTTTATACCGTTTGTCTGCTATCTATCCATGTAATGCAACAATAATCTATGAGAAAATGCACAGGTAAGAAAAGTAAAATTTATCTTATTCATCTAAAATAAAGAATTATATTTAAATCATATTTATAATTCAATGGATATAAGCGAAATGTTTCGTTCAATGCATTCGATTCTCATCATCAGTACAGTACAAATACTCCTTTCTTATTATTCCACCTAAGTAAGTGACAGCTTCACATAATGCATTAAAACGAAAGCGCTATTATCTAGAAAAGTAATCTATGAACTGTAATCCAAATCCTATCTATGCAAGGAACAATCTTCGTTTTAAAATTCATCTTAATTATCAAAAAGCTTTTTTTTTTCTTCAAATAGGTATACCCATTGTGAATTGAAAATTTCAGGTTAAATTATTCCTAATACCCATTAGATAATGCAAAATCTGGTTGATAAATTACGTTCAGTGTAGGCTTAACGTAGTTTGAATGAATAAAGTTGTAAAAGTAAAATAAGATTATGAATGAATAAAGTAAAAATAAAATTTATTAATGCATAAAAGATTATCATACGGATTTCATATTAAATATTTAAAAATAAAATCAAACACTAAAGATATAAAAAACCCCTTTAACTTTTGATCTTTACGAGTAAAAATTAATTGAGTCCAAAAATACCGCAAAAGGACTTTTTAAGATATTAATAACCCTTGTATGTTGAAAACTCTTTTTGGAAAAATGAGCTTCTTTGACAAAGAAAATTTTCTTTAAAATCATTTGAATTTTGTTTTTTTTTAGTTACTTTCAATATATTAATCATTTTTTTTATCTCCTAAATAAAAACGTTTTTCAAAACTGAAATCGCGTTATTATTATATGCTGTTTTTAAAAAAAAATCATGAAATATTTTTGATTCTTATAAAACTTAGATTTAAAAAAATTCAAATATTTATAAAATTTAAACATAACATGGATATACTGGAATATTAAATTAAGCCATTTGCAATTCTATTATAACAATAAATCTTTAAATTGATGTATAAAATATTTATTTGTGGAAAAGAAGATTATGTAAAGAATTATTGAAAACTATTTTTTTAAATCTGTTTTCCGTTAATCTAAATTTAATGCGATAATTTTGGTACATATTTTAATCAATGTTTCTGATTATAACTTTCGGTATACATTGGTTTAAGAAATGCCATATGAACTTATAAAATGTAAAAAAGTAAAGAAATGAACTATAAGAATATCCTAGTTTTCGCATTTGAGAACAGTTTCATAATAAACATAAAAATTTCTCCATGCACATAAAAACCTTTATGGAAAAAAAATCATAAAACCTTTTTACTTAAAATAAACTTCCCAAAGCACTTTCGGTTTCAGGAAAGATTTAAAAGAAAAAAAAAATGTAGCCGATTTCAGAAAATCTTAAGATAATAATTTTATAAGTACAAGTATTATTTAAGGATGAAACGTAATTTATTTATAATAAAAAAGGCGAATTTATAATACACAAAACATATTTTACGTTATTTTACAATTACTAGAATGTGTGAGAAAATTTATGCACTGGTAAAAACTATATTCTGATACAAATCTCAAATTTCACATCCCGTTTACTTATTGATTCCACAATCGTTTTGATCTCAACACTAGTACATACTTTTATTTTTAAATGTAACCAAACAGAAGTTTCCCCACTGTCTGTAAAAATGTATTAAATATTTAAGAAGAAGGCTTGTGTAATTATTTCAAACTTTATCTTTTAAGAGTGATTATATGAATCAAAATTCTTTAGATAGCGATTCTCAAAGTAATCGTGAGGAATAATTACGATCACTCATTTTCAAAAACTTCCTTAAATAACATTAGACTGACTTCTGAGAGAAAGTGAAATATATATGTTATTTCTGTGTAAATTATGGGTTAAATTTTTCTGTCTGACTTACTGTCATTAAGAATTATTTCTGGATATGAATAAATTAATTTGCATTCTGTTAAATAAATAATAAATAAATAAAAATCATCTGCGCAATGTATAAAAAATTAATGTATTTCAGTTATTATAATTTGAAGTTTATCCTAATTTTTTAAAAATCTCCAATAATTGAAAGATATACGAATTTAATCAACTAAAATATTTAGTTTTAGATTAAATTAAATGATTTCATGAAAATATATTTAATCACTTTGACAATTGGATTTTGAATTTCACAAATTCAATCATTGCTTGAAAATATTAATTTGGTTAGTAAAAATTAAAAAAAAAATGTATGATATTTAATTTTTTTTTGTTTCAAATAATTGAAAATTCCTTTTTAATCCCTTAAAGTGAAATTTAGAAAGAATTTTGTGGTAACTAATTTAATTTATTACGCACTAATTAAAAATATTTTTTACAAGTTCTTTTAATATTAACATCTTAAAAAAAGGTCTAGAGGTGAAATATTTCTCAAGATTAGAAATGTTATTAATTAACTTCTCATTAAGTTAATAGAATATTTTAAAATTTATTATACTAGAGGAAATGCAATTCATTTTGATGTTTAATAAAGAAGATAATAATAACTCTTTTATAGAAGATAATCAATTATACTTTTGCTTTTGTAGAAATGTATAATCAATACGGAAACGAATTCCCTTAGGCTGCAAATAGGAAAACGCAATAAGTGTTTTCAATATAGTCGTTGACTGATATTTTAAAAATTAGTTTTCTGGAAATATTATTTGCTTTGCTTTAGACGTATGGGGATTGAAATATAACACATTAATGCTTTATAAGATTAAGTAGTATTTTTATAATAAATAAAGTATTTTAAAACGAATATATTCAAGCTTCGAACATCCAGATCGACAACGGCATTCACTGAGAAAAAATACTATGGAGCACAAGTTCAAGTTTGCATCAGTTTCTGTTGAATATAGTCTGCTTTTTTAATTTTTCTATGGTTTTCTACTCATAATTATAATTGAAATCGCCAGCTATCAGTACTCTGGTAGGAGATCAAAGGATTCAATATACTTGTACTTCAATGCAGTGCTTGCTATAAGATTGATTCAAAATGTCCTTGGAACATCATCTCGTCATCAGAAAAACATCTTTACTTTCCTGCAAATGAAATATACAAAAACAAAGTATTGTAATCTCAGTAAAATACAAAAAATATAAAACTTAATGAACCTTATGTGTTTATCAGATTAATAACAAGATGCATGGAATGATAGAAGTTTTCTTAAACTTCTGTTAATTGTCCAAATTTTAAGGATTCAGCAATTTGCTTTGTTTCACAAATATTTAAACTTTATGGGAGGCCTCTGGTGTATGCCAAGTTATAGGTAAGTAATTATAATTTTATCGTGATAATGGCAAGCTGAGACTGATAATTAAAATAATCTACATGTAACTAAATAAAATATAAGAATAGCCTTAGATAACTAGCAGATAATTTGTTTCAAAATGTTTGATAAGATGATGAGTTCAAAATGTTTGATAAGAAGATGATTTAAACGTTTGATTTTCTTGAGGAATTTTAAAACTGATAGAGGATAGAGAAAATATTGAATTATTCAAATTTCTCTCCAACAAGTTTAAACCAAACATTTCGGAAAGCATTTTTAATTCATATACCTTGGCGCTTTTATATTTTCTTCAATAGGTTATATTAGCAGAGTGTCGGAAGTAAGGTTATATATTAGAATAAGAACACTATTTGTAAGTGATATATCTACATAAATTGTTAAGTTCCAATATATCACCCGATTTCGCTGATTGCTTACATACTATTTATTTAAATGTGCAGTTATTTTAGATTCTGAGTATTACATTGATATTTGAATACATTTTTATTGTGAGAGTTTATTTATATTTTTATTTAGTGTGAAGGTTTATTACATTAAATTAAGAAATAATGCTGCAGAGCATCTTAAACATTTAAAATTACAAGACCGCAATAGCTTGGTTTCATTTTAACGATATATTAATAACAAATACATTCTATACATATCAAACATTTCTTTATACCTAATTGAATCATAAATATATTCAACGAATTATGTTATTTACAATATATCCCATTCAGTTTGCAGGTTTATTACACAATGTGAAAAACATTTTAATAATTTATAACTACAAAAAGCTATATTTTATGAATTAATTTTTTAATTGTTTTTATTAATTTATAAATATAGTTAAATTATAATTCATTTCATACATCATGCTAATAATAAAGCAAAGGATAAAATTATCTGTATTATCTCCCATTATCGTGCAGGTTTATTGCATAAAGTGCAAAAGATAGCCACAAGCCACAAGAAAGTTACACTAAAAAAATTTCTAACATTTTTTTTTTTCATTTTAGTGGTATCCTAGTAACAAATACATTCAATACATTCTTTGTCTCTTTTTGTCACTTTAATTTAAGCATAAAGCATATCAAAGAATTCTGTTATCCATATTATCTCTCAGTTAGTGTGCAGACTTATTACAAAGAGTGAAAAAGACAATATTTCAAAACAATTTAATCATTTAAAGCTACGAGAAATTTATATTTTAAGAAACAAAGTGAAAGTGAAAACATTGCAAAATATTTTAATAATTTAAAACTATAAGAAATCTGTATTTTAAGAAATAATTTTTGCAACAACTGTTATTTTTTATTTTATCAAATTTTAATTAAAAAAAAATTTAATGCTTAACATACATTTTTATCTCGTTAAGCATAAACATATCAACGAATTCCTTGATCTGCATTATTACTTATTTAATTTACAAGGATGGAGGATGTACATTAAAATATTTTAATGCATATCGTACATCTTTTCATCACACTAATTGAAGCATCAAGGAAATCCATTATCTGCCTTATCATCAATTTAGAATGCAGGTTTATATCATAATGGGAAAAAAATTAATGAAGGAAGCATTTTAATAATATAAAACAACAAGAAAGATCATGAAATAAATGTTTTATTAATTTGTTTTCATTTTAATGATTTCTAAAAAGCAATTATGTTAAAATTCATTTCATATATCCGTTTCTCATGCTAACAATCATAAAGCATAGCATTGAATTATATTATCTGCATTTTCTACCATTCATCAGATAGGTTTATTACAGAAAGTCAGAAAGAAAAAATTGCAAATTTTTAAATTATTTAAAGCTGCAATAAATCTATACTTTAAGAAATAATATTTTTTAACAAATTGTTTTTATTTTACTGGATCTCTTGATAACAAATACATTCAATACATATCATGCATCTTTTTATCACACTAATTAGGAAATAGAGAATAGCAACGAATTCTACTATTTTCAATATCTTTCATTTTGTGAGCAGGAGTATTACATAAAATGAAAAAAAAAAAACAATATTGAAAATAATTTAATAATTTAAAATGACAAGAAAGCTATACTTTAAGAAAAAAATTTTCTAATAATTTCTTTTCATTTTACCGGTTTGTTAATAATAACTACATTTAATCCATATTATATATCACCTTATTATAACAGCTTAATCATAAAACTTACCAACGAATTCTATTATCTCCAACAACAATGGAATCCATTACTTGCAATACTTCCCGTTCCAGAATGAAATCATTTAAACAGACTTAACTCACTATTATCTGCATTTCTTCAGATCTTTCGAAATGTGGCAAATTTTAATGATTTTTACGATGTCTTTCCCACAGTCTTCTATTAAAGGATCCGAAACGGGGTTGTTACACTCCCTTTCCCAAAATTACACCACATTTCTCCTGTTTAATGAAAGAGACGTCCGTGCAGGAAATTCTTTTGTTCTTCGAGAATTTTCTCACCCTCTCCCGTGTGTTTAGTCTTTGTTAAGCAGATTTAATGAACGCGTCGGCTGCATGTAGCAGTCATTAAGCTTTCAGATTATGTCATAAATATAGAATATCGACGACTGATTTTAGAAAGTATATAGTAGAGAATCAATGTGTTTTCGAAGCATGTGATAAGGATATTATGGTTATTGAATTCTTTAAAATATAAAGCTTACGTCGATTTTGCTTTGAATGTATATTGCCTGGGTGGCAGTTATTGTGACGTTGATAATTTATATTGAATATTTAAAAGTCTTTTGTTTGGAGCTATACAATATGAAGCATAGAAATATTTAAAAGACTCTGTTGTATTGAGTAACAAAAGATTTGATGAAATTATTGATAGGATCATAGAATTTTAGCAATAGTGCTAAGCTAAAAATGTAATGCACCCGATTCCTGTTTTTTCAAAAAAATAATTGCGTTTATTAGATCAAAATAGATATGCTTACTTAAAAATAATGTAATACATATACTAATGTCATTAACCACTACACTGCTTTACTTTCTTCACTATCTAAAAAGATAACACCTTCTATTTTGGAATATTTACTTACTTCAATTGAAATAAAAATTTATTCAATACTTGACTTATCTATGTATTTGAAGTAATTTTAATATTGAATTATAATTGCACTGAATGGGTTTTTATTTGCTTACAACTATCAAAATAGGATAAATTGTTGCAGATATGATATACGTACAAAACAGCAAAGCGGTTAAAATAATGGACAGAAGAATGCAGATATTTCATTTAAGGATATATTTTTCTGCACTCCATCAGATGAAGTATGCATAAAGAGATGATATGATTAAAATTTAAATCACATTCTGTTTGAAACGTCTTAAACGTTTTGAAATCTTCAGCAACTCAACGACTTTAGGAATTTAGATTAATTTATAAATTTCAACATATAAAGCAACGTATGACAAAATATTGAAATTTCTGGACGTATAAATGATGAACATAATATGTTGTAATGATAAAAGATTTTAATGTTCGCATATTTGAATATGGATATAGAATTTATGTATAAATATATAAAATTTCTTCATTACCCGAAAAATATAATAGTTTCTCAGTAAGAAAATGTGAATGGAGTTGTTTTGAATTTTTTGGTTCCTATATTATCGTGTAAAACTAAAAGTTTGCTGTTCTATATCATTAAAGTTGCAGGACGCATGTTTAATTTCTATTAGTACTTGCATGAAAATGAATTATGCATAGTGTTCAAAAATAAACATTATTATCCTGTCTTATCCAGTTCTGTATAAATATAATTTATTGAAATTTTAAGAACGCTTTTTCTTTCTTATCCTTAAGTCTTTGTTGGATTTATTTCTGTTTTTTTTTCTTTGTTTTTATTTAATTTACATTTCATAAAGGAATGTAGTTACACCTTTTCTAAAAGATTCCAACTAGGAATTTTTAAAAAGCAAAAATGTTTTAGATTAAAAATTCTGGGAGAAGTTAATATTTTGAACAAGAAAAATTGCCAGTTACTTAAGAAATTATTCTCCTTTCCGAATCCCAAATTGCAACTGATTGTAGATAAGATTTTATACTTTCTGAAAAGAAATATCCCTTTTCCTTCATTCTAAAACCTTTTGAAAAGCATGATATTAAAATTTCGAAGGGCAAAAATATCAGTATTATTGCTCAAAAAGGAAAAAAAAAACTTAATTAATACTTCTGCATAGAAAGAAGTTTTCACACGAAAAAGGTAGTATTATTACATATAGAGTCAAAAGGTGGGTAAAAAAAAATTCACAGACTTAAAAATCTATTCCAAAATTTTAAATACTTCTGTAGCAACCATAATCAAAGTAATAACGCAATATTTACAAAACTATAAAGCAAAACATAATATTCATACTTTTTGCCGTGACATTTGATCTAAAGCAGAATAATTTGTAAAACCCTGCATAAAACTGTAACAGGAAATTAATATAAATTCATTTATAAACCATTGGTTTATTAATTGACCTCTACAAAAATATGCTTAATTACTATGGGAAATGAACAGAAAGATGCGAAAACTTTTTCAGTCAATGCAACAAAAATAAGGGGTTTATTACTGTCGCTTAGTTCTTTTAAACAAAAAATTAAAATTATGAAAAACGAAAAAAATATTTTAATCAATTTAGAGTACTATCAAGAGCAGATTTATATATGATATTTGCAGAAGAAACATCATGTTTTTATCCCACAGTCTTTCGAAGCGTAAAACTTCATCAAGACAAAGCTATTAGTTATGCGTTGAATAGCAACGCTGCCATGGAAAAAAATAGAAACTGATACGTTTAATGTATCTTTACATTTTGAACATATGTCTGAAAAATCCGTTAATGCTTCAACGTTGGACTATTGTGCCTTTTTATGTTAAAATAAAGTTCCTACTAATTGAAAACTCGCTTATATTGGTGGACTCTGGAAATTAGCAGGAAAAGGAATTGGAATAACACTTTTGAAAATTCTGTGAAAAGTCCTATCATGAAACTTATGATATAGACTTATAATCTAGAAAAAAACCACCACAGCAAACCTTTAAAAAATATTTATTAAATTTTTGACAATAAATAAAGGGCATTGAAATCTTTCTAAAATCCAGTAAATATTTTATGTATTCTAAATTTATTTTGAAATGAAGAGCTGAGAAAAAGCACCGAACGATTCTTGGGGCTCAGCCAACTTGTACACCAACACTAACAGAAATTGGAAAAGATAGAAGACTGATCAAGCATTGGTCAGCATTCCAAAACTCCATGTCACATCTTCTGGTTCAGTTTGGAATTTTTTTAAAAAAAATTAATGTTTTTTTTACACACGTGATTTGAGGGAACTCAAACCTATGAATTAATTGATGTCCAAATTACAAATATCCATGTATTTCCAAATGAGTAGGAATATATATCTTTTGAAACTCGATTAGAAACAGGTAGAAAAATTACTACCTGGAATTCTCTGCATTTTCTTTTACATTTTAAGTTGTGCTTTGTGTTGAAACTTTTATCTGTCTAATTTGAAATAATAGGCTTTAGAACAAATAAAAGAGGTGTCTAAAATATTCATACAAAACTGTAAGAAAGAAGATATGATAGAACATGTGACTACTCAAAAATTTTTGTTTAACTATATCGATGGTTGAATCAAACCTGAATAAAATATGCAATGCAATATTTTAAGGAAATTTGTATCAATAATTCTAAATGAAATATAGTACATATTTAGCACAAAGTGAAATTTTTAAGCAATAAGCTGGATGAAATCCCTAAATTTTATTTTGCTTTGTCATCTATATTGCATATCGATATGATGTAGATTTATAAACTGATCTCATGTACGATGGATCTTAAGACACTGAAAATGGAGAACGTGCCTGATAGAATTTTCCTTAGATTTAATAGATAGATTTAATTTTGCCCAGAATGTGCCTGATAGATTTGCCTTTAGAATTAATAGATAGATTTAATTTTTCCCAGAATGTGCCTGATGGATTTGCCTTTAGTATTAATTGATAGATTTAATTTTGTCCTGATTGTGATAGACAGATTTGCCTTTTAAGAGATTTATTTTCCTTCAGTTCTAGAAGAAGTCTTATAAAGAATGCGTTCATTGTGCAGATGGTATTTTTTTAGTATATGAGCAAATTATTATAAATAATAGGATAATCAATCAGTAAGGATAATATCTACATATTTTATTGGTAACAAATTACGAGGGAATCATCGTTCCTTTATATCCATAGCCCCAAAGGAAAAAAATATCGCTCTAAAAAGACAACTCATGGCATTAAATTCCCCCAGACACCCTTTGTCACGTGAGCAATGAGAGGAGGTTACAATTGGCTTTTTCTTCGGCCACCAGATTAGAACCTTTCTTATCTTTTGTCGCCAGAAATTTTTCTTTCTCCTGAAACAACTCCCAAACTATTTTGGTTTCCACCTAATTGGACATCTGCACATTTGCGTTAAAGAAAGGGGGCTTAATGCAGAGGTACTGGAAAATATGGTACTGAGATAGTATTTAAGATATCTTTGTGAATATTTCAAGTTCCTATTACAGAAAAAGTTTCTGGACTTCTTATTTCACTATTTGAAGCATTTCTTTTATATTTTATTGCATTATTGCACAAAATTTGCGTTTGCAATTTTTTTTTTTTTTGAAAAAAATATGTAATTAAACTGTTGCTTTTAATTTTTTATGGGGTGCGCATTTCATTAAGGACTGTTATTCTATTAACATATTCAAAGAAACTATTAAAGCGCACGTAGTAAATAATGCTCATTTTTTTCTATTTTAAATGAATTTTTATTATTAAGTTCAAATATTACTAAAAATAATATTGTCAACTAACTACTGTATAAAACCTAATAAAATTATTTAATGATTTATAGCGAATTATAAACATACACATATTTTGTAAAAAATAATAATAAGCTCCAATTATAGTTCCAGGATTTAAATTATTATGCGTGCTGTAGTATAAAAAATGATTCAATTTAGACAAAATTATCTTTGTTCTGAGTTTAAAGCCAAAGTAGCCAAGCCAAAAGTAGTTTCGACCTTAATTTCAATTTCAAAAGTTGTTGCTACTTTCCATTTCAAGGTTTTGATTAATAAACCCCTTTTTCATTGATATTTTTAACTCTTAGCTAAGACTGTCTTTAAAAGAAATATCAATTTCACTCTAAAAGTTTTAGTATAAATGAGAACTAAATATTTTATCAAAGAAGATCGGTAATCTATCTTGCACCACCCAGTCACTGAATAGCTAATACTGCATTTTGATCGACATATATTTAATTATTCGGTATGAATTTAATTATTCGGACATAATTATTCGGTATGAACTTGTTCAAAGTTAGTAAAAATCACAGAAAGTTGCATTAGTTTCAAATAATATTTCAGCAACTATCCATTTCTATAACCAGACTGTTTAAGTGTTGTGAAAGTTTACCAGACCATTTAAACATTGGAAAAAGACATTAAAGACTCATACTAATGGAAACAATGTACATTTATATGAGGCATAACTTTTTAATGTTGCTTTAGAAGAATATTTTTTCAATGTATAATAACTGCACTCTATTTAGATTTTTAAGACTTTTAATTACGAATTAAAAAAGAAATATATGTCATGTTAGCTCAAGTTCATTATTTTTAATGCTTTTTTCAATTTCAAAAGTTAATATTTTGCTCAGTGTTTGTGTAAAACATCCTTATTGCTGTTACAATATTGTCAGCCCAGTTAGACGTTGAAAAAAAGACGTGTCAGACGAGATACAAATTTATTTTATCTTCATTCCTTCATTCACTGACACTGAATTTTTCATATATTAACTATAATACATCCTCGAAGGGATTAGGCCATGATTCAAATGTCAAAATAATTATGCACTAAGTGAAAAATTAGATTTTCGCAATTTGATTTTCTAATATATATTTACATTGAAATTAAATTAATTTAACATCTATTTAATAAATTTGGATATAAAAATCATTATTTTATAGTTTCCTTTTTTATTTGGTAAACGAAAAAAAAAATTAAAACAGATATAAAAATCAATAGATTAATATACCTAAAGGTATCGAACATAAAAATGTATCCATTACTTCGTTCTAACTAAAATAAAGTGGTCCTAGACATCTGCTTAATTAGCCAAACTATAAACAGAATATTTAATAATACATGTAAAAAATGCTTTATAGAATTCAGAGAAGAGTTCCAGAATACTATGGCATGATACAACATTTTTTTTTTTCATATCTGCTGTGGTTTCTTACCATCCAAAATATATTGGAAGGTAATGAAATAAAAAAAACACTTTGCATAATTCAAAGTTTTTACTGATTGCTAGTCAATTTAAGTGTAAATCAAACAAAGACCTGCCATTTAGAGAGGGATGACATCTTGTTTTTATGCCATGCCATTTCCACTTCAGTAAGATTCTTAATTTAAATTAAGGTAATTTTGAGAAAGTCACTAATGATAAGGCTGTATAATAATATTAGTTGGAGTTAAAATCACCAATTCAACAACCACTTTGCTTTATATATTACTTTGGGAAGCCATGAATGAAATTTGACTGTGAGAAATATTTTTGAGATTTTAAAATTTCATAAATAATTTTAGGTTATATTATGATTCGTCTGTCATAGGAATAAAAGATTATTACAAATAATCTTTTTTTTTTCAAAAATTTGTAAAGCCCTTATGTTTCTTGCAAATGCAATCGAAATTAGCTGACTAATATGTGGTGAATAATACTTTATTAAAAGTAAAGAATGTAGTATGTTAGAAAGTGGGATTGAAAAACCCTCATTGAAATAATATTCCGCTCATTGCTCAAATTCTATGTTAGTAGTTCAAAATCTTCTTTCAATAAATTTTATCAAAGATTTGAAATGCGCTTAAGTCTATTCAAATTTATTAATCCTAAATGGCTGTGCAACAAATAATAAATAACATTGAAAAATATATTAGATACATACAGGAAATTGCTATTTTAAATATCCAGTACAAGTATTAACTGAATGGATCAAAACAGTCTTTAAAGATTGTCTTGTTGTTAATTATGTAGTATAGGTCACATAGAGAACAAATTTTTTATCGAAGCAATGGAATATAGTATCTACTTTGGTAGGCTTTTATTGAAATTATTTTAAATGTCATATAATGACATTCGAATTTTGACTATTTTAACCTTCAATATATATATCACGGAGGATACAATAATATTAACAAAATTTACATGACTAAAGTACTGAAAAATAAATAATATCAAATCATACTCTCTTAAATATAGTGGTAACTGATTCATATCAGAAAAGGAATATGTAATATATAAAAGTATTCAAGCTATTCTTGCAACAAATATACTTTTATCTTCAAAACCGTTTAAGAAATTAGAAAAAATAATAAAAAGCCGTGTAGATATGAAGAAGAAGTTCAACTATATTTTAATCAAAGCAAATTTTAGGGAATAAAATCTTTGAACAAACTAGGCCCTTAAGTAAACATGCTAATAAATGCACTGAAGAAGGCAACATCTGTATTGTACTTGATCATCCAATCAAAAATAATGCAGATACGACCAGAAAAAATATGCTAGGAATTTTCGTAATACTTTAACAGCATTTTTTAACATCATGAAAATTGCAATCGATCCCATCATATTCATATTACATGAAGTATTTTTTTATTTATTTCAAAGGCAGATGGGTTTGTGTTCTATTAAACGCTCACAAAGAAGATTTTGAATTTAAAATTTCCTCTTCTTTTTCTCTAATAAGAAGTAAAGAATTCTTTTAGCAGAAAATTAAATTGTCGGATAATTTTCAGGACTTTTCCCTTTTTCTGTTAATGATTAAACCAATTAATATATTTTAAATATTATTAATTTATTATGAGTTTTTGTACCATTCGTTTTTTGAATTGTTTCTTGTTGCTTGTAAAACTGAGTAATGATTATATTCTTTTTCCGAAGGATAGGCCTTTAAAAAACACCCACTCATTACCCTTTTCTTTCCACATTAGTTTTCCACACTTTTAATCCTCAGAAAAGAAGCTTTGAAAACGTAATCCTACTTTTTTCTTCTTACAAGTTCTTTTCCCATGTCTTTTTATCTGCTATTATAGATTAAAATCCTGTTTTAGAAATAAAATAATCAACAATTTCAAAAACCAAATAGAGAAAGATAACAGGCTTATAACTAAAATTAATGGAAATACGCAAATCATTATGTAATTTACACGGATTAGGGATTGAAAGATATGAGTCTTGCATAATATTTGGAATTCTGTATTGTATTTAAAAAAACATATATAATTTATTTTGATTTCCT
Source organism: Argiope trifasciata (assembly GCA_026543055.1). NCBI lineage: Eukaryota > Metazoa > Arthropoda > Arachnida > Araneae > Araneidae > Argiope > Argiope trifasciata. Next base: position 303 of record JAPMOQ010037052.1, on the reverse strand, counting down.
ATGTATTATTATTCTAATTGATGAAAATCCACGTTTCATTTAATTTACTTGTTTCATTCAGTTCTTTTAATTTATATTTTCTATTATCTAAATAACTATTAGAATTTTGTCAAATATTTTTTTATCTTTATGCTTGCTCCGAACAAAAATTGAGCAGGACAAACAAAAATTGCCGATTTAATTGCAATAAATTATATAATACCACGGTTAAGAGGTCGGTGTATTTTATGGAAGACTTTTAATATTGTAAATATCTTTATAAAATTAGTATTCTTACTGTAATTATATTTATTTGAATTTTGG
>JAPMOQ010037048.1:0-28396 GCA_026543055.1 Argiope trifasciata | reverse complement strand
GATATATTTTTTAAAACTTATGCATTAAATTTTATATGTTTACACTACCTTGCGTAATTTTTTCAAGATGTAACGATAATTTTTTGTTTTTAAATTGTTACTTTTTTTTCTCTTTGCTTAGAAGTCAATCAAATTTTAAAATAAGTAACAGGATTAACAAATATTTTGTCTTGCTTGTAATTTGGAGGAGGGAAAATTAAAAAGTATTTTTTAATTGTATTTATTTATTTTTTGTAAACACCTTAAATGAACTGATTTTTTTCGCAGTTTCTTTTACGTAAATAAAAGTAAATATTTTATTCAAATTTGTTTACCATTTTCAATAATATTTTTTTAATGAGAACAAATGTTTTAATTTTTTTTGAGACTTTAATATTAGAACTGTTCAAATTTTTTTGTATTCATAAATAATAAAAATAATGTTTATAATTTTTCAAAAAGTTTCTTAAAATTTTGCTGATGTTTCAGATCTTTTTCTGTCAAGAAAATTTCTTAGAATTTTTGTTGATGTTTTAGATTTTCTTGATATGTTCAGAAAATTTCTCAGAAATTTCGATGATGTTTTAGATTTTAATGTTTAGTGTTTACTGATGATGTTTAGATCTTAGAATTTAGATAGTCGTTTTCGGTTGCAAAGTTAGAGAAACTTCTATTTTGGTGTTGATGAGTTCACAATTTAGTATCCACCAGTTCGTAAACAGAATTTTTTTAAAGGATAACTGTTCTGACTATTGATGAAGTTGTCTTTTATTTTTGATGCTACTGTTATAAAAACTGATGTTTAAATATTGCAAAGGGGACAAACTGTGCAATTAATTAACCATCTGTGTATGAGAATCATAAGATAATGTTTTAAAAATTTAGATTTAAGCGTCAATGTAAAATTAAAAGATACGGGCAGCAAAAAACTCTTCTTCAAAAAAATAAATTTAATATCTCACTCCTTTTGAATACTTTATCTAGGAGTAAGTCTTGCGGAAAAATTTCAGAAAGCATAAGCGACATCTTCCAATTCAGCCTTTAACATTTGTTTAATACGTAAATACTACTGGACAAGACTTATTTTTGTAATTGAATTTGACAAAAATATAAGAATGATACATTCACGGAAATATACCATTCTTGTATATTTTTAAGAAATTTCAAAAGATAAAATATTAAACATAGGGAAAAATTATTTGAACAATTATGCTACTTTGTACAATTAAAAAGAAAGTAAATTTACATTTTTATTTTTATGATCAAACATTTAGTTAGCATTTAGAATACAAGATTAGCTAGCATATCAAATCTTACTATAAATCTCACATGACTCTTTTCTAAAGACTATTCCATTTCTGCTATGCATCACTGAATTCATTTGCTATTTATAGGACAGCCTTGTCTAAGTTTCCAAGTTTCTTCTGACATTAACAAGCGAAACAATGATCCTAATGCTTCAGGTGTGCTGAAGTAACGAGAATCTATTACAATTTTTCTGAGCTAATGCATATTATTTGTTTCGGCTTGCGGCTTGGAGCACGCGTATTAAGTTAATGGATTTTCCAAACTAAAATCATGTAAGTCCACCCGCCCTCCTATTTCTCCTATTGGATACCCCGGTCTTCCGTAACCGCGGATTCATTAGTAACATGGAGCATATCATAAAGCCTCCCAACATTAGGCGCTACCTGATCTCTATCAGACTCGTGTTATCCACGGGGATTGAGTAATTTTGACAGGGCAGCTTCATGTCCATTCTTGCTTATTACCAAACATGAATGCCAGTGAAGTTGGTTGATTTTTTTTAACTAAGTGTATTTTTATGCTGTGCATATGCTGGAATGTATTTATGATGCATGCGATATTTAAAAGTTGCGATTTGCGAACTGTGAAATTACCAGCAAAACTCCTGGGATGAAGGGATGTAAAATACATTTTTTTTATTTGTAACATTTGATTAAGATTCTGAAAAAGTATATCATCTTCTTTTAGAGCACCGGATGTTTTTTTTTTTCTTTAAATCTTGAAACATTTTCAACCAATGCACGCAATGTTTCCCCCCTTTTTGCTGTATTTATAACTGAAATTTCATTTACATGTTCAAATCAAAATTAATATCCATGAATAAGCATTCGGAAAGGTGTGAACACCGCTGTACTTTGTAGTTGTCCGACTTCTGCAATCTGAAGATTTTGAGTTAAAATTTAAATTTGTACCAACTAGTGCACAAATGATATGCTAGCATACTGACATCATACTGGTATAATATGCGCTTATATTTTATGCCCGGTGTTGCTGTTCTCAAAAGAATTTCCATGCTTGCACTGATAAAATTTTAATAATTAATGTTTAACACCTTCTTTTTTAAAGTCAGCATCTATTTAAGCATTTTATCAGTGGCGAGAATATTACTATTCGCTATAGTACTAGAATTTCTATCATCTGGGGATTGTGAATTAAAATTTTATTTTGTACCATCTCGATATCTACCTAAACGATATCTACCTAATTCTGACATCATGCTTGTATAATATTAGGGATATTTTATGTACAGTATTGCAGTTCTCAAAAGAATTTCCATGTGTATATTGATAAATTTTTAATTAATGTTCTGGATGTCTTTCCTTTAAGTCATCATGAATTGAAGTATTTTCTCAATAGTACAAATACTGCTATTCTCTACTGTCCTCCAATTTCTGAGATCTGAAGATTTGGAATTAAAATGTCATTTTGTACCAGACTGGTACGCAAACGATAATCCAATATCGACATCACACTGGTATAATACGATTGATATTTTACGAGCAATGATGCTGTGCTGAAATAAATAAAGTCTAATGTGTATGTAAATAAATATTAAATAATTCGTGCCTATTATCTTTCACATTTCGTTGATATATGTTAAAATATTCTCTCGCAAATAAGTACTATTTCATTCAATCGTAGTCCAATTTCGATTATCTAAGAAATGCGAGAAATATCGATTTGTATAAGGCTGATGCACAAAAGATATTCATTGAACATCACATTTGTTTGATACAAAAACGTTAGAGATGATTAGCGATTTGAATCTCGTGGAGGGAGGGGGATTCACTGGAATTGATTTGAATCTTCAATATGGGGCATACACTGGAATAGCGTATTCCCCATATTGAACTTCACATTGGTATGGTACAGAAACGTTAGAGATTATAAATGATTAGCATCTTAAAAATTTGAAACATAATTTAAGTTTTGACTGAAATATTTCTTTATTTCTCACAAATTTATATGTATTTCTCACAAATTCAGTTTTGAGAAATCTCAAATCCGTATCCCCTATGAATAGAACTACAATGTCCATATTGCGATTTAGTTGTAATTTTAACTATTAAGACCAAATAATATAATTCTGTGTAATATTTTTTTTATTATTATCTGTGTTAAGGAAACTAATTTTATAAAATGTTAAAATTTTATATTTATATTCTAATTTTATAAATCTTAAAATTAATGTTTTCTAAGCTTTTTTATTGATTAAAATGTGATAAAAATCGGATAACATAAGATCATATCTAAAATTCATACCGAAGAATTTTCATTTCTAAGAAGATAAAACATATGCAACTTATTTTGGTTTATGCAGAAGTCTTATATCATAAAATTGTTTTTGATGGCGAAAGGGTTTAGATTTTTTTTTTAAAAAACATAGGCAACCCAACTTACCCCTTTCCAGATGTAGAATTAGGTCGATACCCTTTCACTTCCCGTCACATTCAATGTCACCCTGACGCTCCGTTAGTGCTTATGGTTTTATTCCTCTCCTCCCCCTTCTGTAAAACAAGGGTGCTCCATCACCATTTTTTACTGTCACACAATTGCTTCAACTTTTTGGGTTTGGATATGAAGAAAATGCTTTTAACTAATAAGTTTTAACACTTAAAAGGTCTTTAGCAATGTTCAGTATTTCCACATGACACAAAATATTGGGTTGTTCGGAAAGTAATTTCGTATTTTTTTGTCAAAATGAAAAGAAATTTTCGTTTAATGAATAAATTATTTATTAAATTATAAAATTGCCATTCTGGTCTAATACCTTTTGCCATATTTTTGGTAGTAACATGATTACACGCTCATAAAAGTTTTGGTCTTTGCCGTAAAAAAAACTGATCGAGGTGGTTTTTGGCCTCCTCATTTGAAGGAAAAATTTTGCAAATCAGTTCTGGTACTGATGTACTGTTAACACATCTTCTCCACACATATTGGCTAATTTATTTCTGGCTTGAACAGCATTTTTACCTTTTATATAGCAAAAAAGAAAAAAATGACGAAAATGCTGTTTATTGCTCTCCATATTTAAAAGGGCACCATCCAAAAACTACTGCGAAGAATCAGCTGCACTTTTTCACACTCAAGCCTTGCTATATCAGCTCTTAAAACATAAAATGATTTTGCGGTTTAAGTATGAAATTGGGTGCGACAAATGCAATTAAATCCTTTGTCAGGAAAAAACGAAATTACTTTCCGAACGACCCAATACATGTTTAAAATTAATATAGAATGAATCTATTTACAAAACTCTTTGCCTTTGTGATAAAAATGGCTTTAAAAATTTTTAAAATTGTATTAAACAAAAAAATACTTTAACTGAATAAAAATTCGCTGATATTTTCTGTATTCTTTCTAAGATTTTTTTTACTTTTCAAATTTAATGTAATTTTTTAAGCCTCTGGATGTAGAAAGTACATATTATTATTTTTTATTTAAAAAAAAACTGTTTTCCACTCTTTTTAAGTTATGAGATATTTAAAAATGAACGAATAGAATTTTAAAAGACATTTAAACGTCTAAAAATTAAATTATTTTTATTATTAATTATAATAACTAATTTCTAAAAATCCTTAAATAGTTGGCGGAAAGCCTACACTATGTATTTCCATCACTATTTTCAGATTTGGTAATTAACCCTTTAAAGGGCCATTTTTTTAGTCATGGCATATTAAAATATTTTTTAGGTTGTTTGAGAGATTTAGATTGTTTGAGAAAAAGTGATTTATTTAGCTTATTAGATAAATTTAATCTGATTAATTAATTAATTTGGTTAATTAATAATTAAGTAATAAATAAAGACACGCCATTTCTTGCGAAATAAAAAACTGAAAAAAGCTGAAAAAACTTTAGTTAAAAAAATTTCAGTCTTTTTGAAAAATTTGTCAGAACTTATGCCAATCTCTATAACTACATATAAAGATTGATAAATGTGTTGGGAAGCAAATTCCTCATGGCCCTTGAAATTATTAAATCGAATGAACGGCGATTAAACGTGGACATTATTTCAAATGTGCTGACACATTTTGTTGCAAGTATTGAAAGATCTGTTTTGTTGCAAGTATTAAAAGATCTGTTTTGTTGCAAGTATTAAAAAATTAAGTGAAAGAATCTAACATTGCATAATTGATAAATGAAATAACTAATTCAGAAATCTTTATATATTTGAATTATAAAACAAATACTTTCAGATGCAGGAGATTTTTCATAAAATTTGCATAAAAAATGGCAGAGCACAATTGACAACATTGTTTTCGATTAAACAAAATTATTACGAATGTAAAAGCATCAGATCTTAAATTTTACTCCTTAATTCCCGATATAATAAAATTTTATAACTTAAAAGTTATTCTTAAAATAATTTTTATACCTGTTTGCGAAACACTTTATATATATATATATATATTTCTGTATCTGCCGTTCGTTTCAAAACTAAGCTTATTACATTATTTAAGAAAGAAAAAAAAACAGTTTTCAAATCATTTCAGAATTTAAAAGTATTAAACTTAATTTGATTTAGTCACTGTGTAACATATAAAGTAATTTGTGTGTGTGTGTGTGTTCCGTTTAAACTCAATTATTTCAGCGTTCTTCCGCTAAATGAAGAAGTAAAAAAAAAAAAGCAATAGCATCAGCCTTAAGGAAGTTAAAAAAAAATAAAAGATATTAAAAAAAAGCATCCGATGTAAACTTTTATCTTAGCGTGTGAGGTAAAAGAGAAGAGAGTGTAAACGCGGAAAAAACTGAAGTAAACATGCGCGTGAAAAAAAGAAAAAAAGGGAGCACTAATTGAAATAAAGGAGAATGTGAGCGAAAAAAACAAGCGTTAATCGCGGCTTGCCGCTGAACTGCACTCCGGCGCACACTATTGAAATCCATTTATATCGCTGGGAAAGGTGTTAAAATTAACGACGTAGCTGAGTATAGGGTCGTACTCCCTAATTAAAACTCTTTGTGCGACTTTAATGACTGGTATAGTGTCTCAAGGGGGAAATTCTATCATCAGTGATTAATTCTTGCAAGGGTTTTTTAAAAGCGGTTAATTTTTGTTGGGTATTATACTTGTGGTTCTTTTTATTCGTGTGTGGAAATAAGCGATTTAGGATTTAATTGCATTTCCTACGACCAAGTGACTTAAGAACTGCTGCTTCCGTTTTTCATTTGGAAAAAGATTTATAGTTTGTTTTCTTGCGTGGAGTGCTTTGCCAGGATTGCGGAATCGATTGTCAGTAATTAGGATTTAATTGAGATATGTTTATTTTATTCTTATCCATTATTATTTGTTTTCATTTTTTTAATGGCAAAGGAATATAATTTTTTTGTTCATTTCATTTCGGTAAATTAGCTTTTTGATTTGATAATTTAAATAAGATAATTTTTTTATACTTCCGGGTAATTTGTGTTATTAAACGGATTGGTGTAAATTATCTCCTAATAATAGAAATATTCATTATCTTTTTATTTTATCTTTTTTTTTTCAATATGGAGAATGTATTGTAAACATCTGTTGTTTAGCAGCAGAGATTAGAAGCGTTATCTAGTATAATGGAAAGAAATTTATATCTAAGAACAAAAATTTGTAATTTGAAATTTCTTTTATTTTTTTTCTTTCGTGTGTATTATTCTCATTTTGGAAACTTCCACGTATAGATTTCTTCCTTGAAAATTCACTTTTTCTCCAAAAATTATGCCTATATAAATTTCATTTAATGGAAATATACATTTAGTAGAGAAATATAAATTAATGAATCAATATCTACTAAATTAAATTTTTCGCATTTCTCTATTAATATGATGAGAGATTGAACTAATCTTTTTTTTTTAACTTCCTGATTTTTCTCTTTGAACTAAATTATCGTTTAAATTTTATATTTGATTGAATGCTTCAAAGACTTCTTATGTCTGAAATAAATAAACATTTAAATTGAATATTACGAGCTCTAAGAGCTCTTTATACTCTTAAGAGCTCTTCTCACTCTTTTGATGAAAACAAATTATACTTAAATAGGTGGATGAGATTGCAATTATAAATAATATTAATCGATCGTTTTACAAATAAATTTGCGAAAATAAAAAGAATTTCAACTGAATAATTGCATTATTTTTCTGAATACTAAAAAAAATTGAATTTGAAATTCATTTTAATTTCCAATTCATTACAAAAAATTCTTCGAAATTCCTTATATTATACGCAGTTTAGTTAGTAATTTTAGTGATGAGTTTTATCGGAAAAATACAATTATTTTTAACTATCCCAGTTTTAAAATTTTCTTAGGGATTCCTTTTGGTTACAATGTATTTTGTATTGTTTATTTTTAATACCGTTCATTCTTTTAATGGTTATTTAAAATATAATTGAAGAGTTAATTTCGGATGTTCATCCGATTACGTGATTTAATTTCCGAAAATTATAACTTATTTTATTTATTCTTTCAAGTAAAATAGGCCTGAAAGCATGTATTTATTAAAATTATGAAATCAAATTCTATGCTTATATTGTTATGATATCAAAGTTGTAAAATAAAACATTTATCATTCATAATGAGGATTAATTTCCAACGAATTAATTAGATTAAAAAAATCTACGCTCAAAAAAGCATTTTGTGAATGAATTTTCGAATATTCGCCATTCATAGTAATAGTTGCTTTCTAACGAATTAATTAGAAGGTAAACTCTTATGTTTAAGCAAGCATTTTATAAATGAGTTGCCAATTTCATAAATTTATAAATTTGATTATGAATTTTAACTTTTTAGAATTTTGTAAGAAGTAATTTTTACCTAAGCAATTATTGGTAGAAAAAAAATTTGTTGACTTTTTATTCCTTAATTATTTATTGATATTTTTTAATTCTGTAGGAATTATATTTCGTCATTGAAAGGCAAAAAAAAAAACCCTTGCAGCATATAGGAAGTTCCCCTATTTAATAAACATTATTATCGCATACTTCATGAACGTCGCATTGAAGTTAGGACTTTCTTTTGTTTAGTGCTTATAATTGCTATTAAATTACAATTTTATAAAGCAAAAAATTAATAAATGACCTTTTATACTGGAATTTATTGTATAAAGCATACATTTAAATAACTGCTATTTTAATATTTTATTATGAAGTAAGACTGGTACATTTAAAACTGAACGAATTGCTACGATTAATTACGTTTTCTGTTCACATTATTATTATTTTAATTTATCAAATGAACTATTCACTAGTAAAATACTTTATCACCTTTTTTCTATTTAAATTATACGAGTAAACATCGCACTTAAGCAACATATTTAAGTGTAGATATTGTAAACAGAGCGAATGACAGACAGTTGCGAGAAATATTTTGTATTGTCATGAGACTTTTAATAACAGAATTATATAATGATGATTCCTCAACACAGCAATTTGATGAATAAGCACTTTTTATTAAGTAGTAACTTGTGGAGCAGAATATGCAGTTACCATCCCATTTTTATACAGTATTTTCCTCTGAATAACTGGAAGAGATAAGCTATAATGGAACATGAATACCATTGGCACATAAATCTAATTGAAGCAATACTTTTTCAAAAATTTTATAAATAAGCAGCAAAAATAAGAAATCAACAAACTGAAGTAAGAGCATACTTAATAAGCTGTAGAAGTAAGCTCCTATGTATAAAGGTAAAGGCATAAATGTTAATTATGTAAAAATATGTGAAAAAGAAGAGCAGTACTTTTTAACTTGAGTGAATAGATTTTAAATAAATGAAATTGTCTAGCGTACGATGTAAAGAAATATATACAAAATAAAATTTTCATATATTAAATGCTTAAAAAAGGATTAAATTTAAAAAAAATCAAGTACGTATTTTCATATATAAATATAATAGATGAAAAAATTTTAATAAATAGAAAGTAAGTTAAATTTTAAAAAAAGGAAGAATACACTTTAAAGATTTACAGCTTAAATAATGCAGTGAAAACTGGGGACTGTTCATGCAATATGATGCAAAAGATGTTTACTTCTGATAAAGTAAATAAAGGAAGAAGGTATATTGCAATTTTCTGCATTCTTTTTCCATGCGTATCTATGCGGGTTTTCATTTAGACTAAAAATCTTATTCATATCATAAAATAGACACAATATAACGCCAATATATATTGCATCCATTAATTCTATAATTAAGGGCAATCTGATATTTTCATCAAGTTCAGTTTCATTAAAATTAGTTTGTATAATCATAAGGCTTCATCCAATAGAGCCACATTGCAGTGATTCCTCATTTTATGAATGTATGCATTATGTTTAAAAATAGAATATTAATTACACAAAAGGTAGAACTGGAACAGAATTTCCAGCAAGCATCAAATCTCTTATGCATTGTTCTTCTTCCAAAGAGACTTAAGCATAATGGAATGTGGATGTTAGGGGTAGAGCATGCCAAGCAAATCACACTACATCTACTCCTCGAAGACATTGCTTTGTCCAGAAATTCTGCCATGTGATCAAGCGAGGCAAGGCTTGACTGATGACTTTACTCTTCTGTGCAGTTAGTTTCTTCTTTTACGCATTTTCTTCCTGCTTCAGATCTTCTTTTTCTTCAGACTTAATCTTTTTAATTCAAATACTTACTCTTTTTTTTTTTCTTTCTTCCTTTCTTTCTCTTGCTGCCCTGCTTACTTTCGAAAATGAAAAAGCAAAATGAAACAGGAGGAAGAAACAAAATTTAAAGGAGTAAAGGGAAAGAGAAAAAAAAATTGTGTATACTTCCTACGAAGCTATCGATCGTGATTTTCTTTTCTGGACTCAGTTTTATTTCTTTTTGCGGATGGTTGGAGTGAAAAAAAAAGGGGGAAATCGAAGGAATGGAAAGGGTCGGTCTATCCCAACAAAACCCCTGCTGGAGTTCTGATTCTCTCTCTCCTTTATTTTTTTAATGTTTTTTTGTTATTTTGCGATTCGGCTGTCTCAGCCAATGGCCTGCAAAGAGAAAATACAGTGCAGAAATATGGAAGTGATTCGTACATTAAAAAAAAAATGTAATGTAAGGCCGGGATTTTTCAAAGGGTTTCACCCCTCCTTTTCTCTTGAGGGAGTTTCACCACATTGCTTTAGAACGTGGTAAACGACGAGTATTCAGCGATCATGTTTGTTTTGGAAACGTTCAAGGGATTCTTTGTTCGAGACTTCGAAAAAAATTTTCAATTATAGAAAACTTATAAAAATCTAATTCACAAAATGTACATACTATTGAAGTACTTAAAGACTGAAGTACCTTATTTAAAGATTTGGAACATGTTCTTTTAAGAGTTATGTTTCTTATATTCATTCAGTTTGAATTATGTACAAGATAAGGAAAAGAAAGAAAGGAAATGTTTTTATTTTTTCCTAAAAAAAAGAAGTTTTGTGGGTGCTTTTATTCCGTTTTCAAATATCCGTATTGGTAAGAACTGTTGAGCTTTATTTTTATTCTTATGAATGTAGTTAAAAGATTAATAATAGTTCTAAAAACATCCTATTATATTTAGTTTTTCACTTGAAGCTTAATAAATATTTTTCGTATTCTTCCTTTGAGCTAAAGACTCATTTGCATTTTTTAAACTTAAGAAGAAAAAAATATATATTGAGCTACTAAAAATGAATGAAACGGGCAGTCATCAAATATTATTAACAAATATTTATTTACGTTGAAAAAACAGTTTATAAAATATACGGTCAAAAATATATCTAAATAACAAATTGTCATGATTATTTAGATATTTTAAGGATCTGCACCAACAAAATGTTTTCAAATGCCTTAAGTTACATGAAAGATATTTCAATAAAATAAATTGCTTGTTTATATTTTATTATTTAGAATATTTTTGTAGAAATTTAAATTTTTTTCCCCTTTTATATGGTTTTAACTTATTTAACTTATTGTGTTTTAAAACATGAGCACATAAGTTGAACAAACTAATTTTTTTTGTTAACAACTTATAAATTTAATTACATTCTCGAGAATATTATTTTGAAAAATTAAAAAAATGTTTAAAAGTTTAAAATTTTATCTGGAAATCAATCATTCATCTATGATTAAAGAACATTATTTTGGAAACTGGAAATTTTGCTTTAAAAAGTACACAACAAGTTAAAAAAATTACTTAAGCAGAATAGCTAAGCTTTGTCTTGTTTAAATTTCTAAAAAGGAACTTGTGGAGATTCTTTATTGCCTCTTGAAAACAAGAATTTTGCACATCACTCAAGTTTTACACTAATGGTGCCATTTAAAATTTGTTTTCACATTTCTGTATAGATTTCATTGTAGGTGACAAATACAGATTTACTTGTTATTTTTCTCCATTTTTAATCTTATCTGTTCTGACAAGGATGAACTAAATGCAATTATAATATCGAATTTTATGAATTATATTCGCAATCATAAGGAATAATTAATTAATATAACTATTGAAAATTACGAAAAAGCGAAATCCGTTGGCATTAACTATATACTTTATATTTTATGCTATTCGAAGCGATGTAAATGGATATGGTTACTTATATTTTACTATTTAATAATAATAAAAAATATACTGAATTAGTACATCAACATAAAACAGAAAATCATGTGGTATATTTTAGCCATACATTATAAACTACGAAAAAACTAAATCTGAAATATTTATATATAACCATGATCACAGCGGAACGGGAAAGTAATTTCCTCGTTTGTCTTAGTAAAGAAAGTATTCGATTCCTGATCTCATTAGTTTGATTTGGATTGATGTCTTGTTTTGAGATTACATAGGGCTATTTAGAATGGACCTTGTAATTTTTTGAGTGCATCTGCACCACATTGCCATTCCTAGAAAGTATGTCGCTCCTGATATGTAGCGACCTACGCTTTGGTAACGACCTACGTACTTTTTTTTCAGTATATGCTTATATTGCAAGGAGGAAATATGAGATGATCTTCTAACTTCCGCGCTTTCGCATAACAACACCGTGATCTTTTTAACCTACCTAAGAAGTAGCTACTCTGGTTTTCCTTCATTAACAATATCTACTGATCAAGTATGATGTGACAAAACTATGTACCGATTAATTAAAGTTGAGATGGATTATTAACAAAAGGGGAGATGAGATAATAATAATGATCCTTTGTTTTGTAAGGAAAAAATGCCACCCTCTTAAAGGAAAGGTTAAAGAAAATATCACGCTTAACTATAAAAAAGACAGACGATATCTGAGACTAGCATTGCGAATTTATTACAATTTTGCAAAGTCCCTCAATCCCCTTCCAAATAGCAGCAGGAGCTACAACTCTCAAATACATTCATCAGAACAACAGCTTGCGGGCACGCACACAGCAAAAGCCAAGAAGCCGGCCCGAATGCGAAAGAAAAAGAGATGGGAGAAATATTAAAAAATGGGAGAGAAAATCTAAAATAGACGAGCAAACAACAACACTACACGAGATGCTGACGCGTGGCGAGAGGCAAGAAGAAATAATTTAAAAGAAAGGAGGGAGGAGATGGAACGAAAATGTAGGCATTGGAAATGTCTTCGAATACATGCATATGGAACAGCGAGCGAGAGAAACGATTTTATTCAGTTAGGTGGAGTTAGGGAGAAATATATATTCGAAAGAAAAGAGTCGAGACGCAGTTGCGTTTTGACGTTTTGCATTGAGAGGGGTTGGCGCACAAATTTATCAATTCAGTGCTTAGATCTAGATTTTGTAAATTATTTGAGTCTTGTATTACCAGAAAGTTTATCATTATCTAGAAACTGGAAATATAATTCTTCTAATGGATAATTTAAATATTGTTATCTTTTAGCACATTTGTTTAGCTCTTTCTTGCACATGATATTTACATGACAGGTATCATCAAAATTTTCATTGTTAAAATTTTTTAAATTGATGTAAGTATAACGCGAAGGCATTATCAAAATTCGATACAAAATTGAATTTTTGTTCGAGTCTTTTATATACAATTTTTTATTTTAAATTACCCTATTAGAATTTAATTATCTTAGTCTTTTAAGTCTCTTTTAATCTCTTAGTATAATGATAGTCTTTTAATCTCTTTATTAGTCTTAGTTAAATAATTATTTACTTTATAGTTATCAATTAGTAAATCAGATGTAAACTATATAAACAAACTTTAACATTTTACAAGAGAGTCAAAACAAATACTAGAACACAATGCACCCCTTATTTTCAATACAGCCCGCTTTATTTATTCCATTTACCCCTACGATACCTTTTTGTTCCTAAAAGGCGATCAAGACGAGTCAAATGAGACAAAGACTTTTTAAATCCAGAAAAGTTGGATTAATTTGGATGGATAAATTAGATTAAATGGTTTACTTCACAGGAACAGCATTATGATTTCTTATAATTTTTTTGATAGCAGAAGAAATAAAATTAATTTTTATATACATTACTTCAATAACCATTTCTCCATTAGCTTCTTCAAAATTATCAGAAAGGAAAATTCTGTTTAATTAACGGCAACATGATTAATTAGAACTACTTTTCCATTTGAATATTATTTTTTAATAATTCAAATCTTTAAAAATTTGCAATCATTTTTATCTAAAATATCGCTTTGTAGCAAACTCCTTTTATGATTTTAAATGGATCCCACAAAAATGTAGGAATACTATTGAAAATAAGAGTTTATTTATCATTTCCATGTATCATTTCTTTATATATACATATATTAACATTTTTAATCGTGATAAAATTGCACGTGAGGGCTTAATTAACAAAAGAACACGTCTATCTACATAAAAGATTAAAAATTCATTCATTATATAGTTAAAAAAACAAATTGCAATGTAAATTAATTGATTTTACAACTATCATTTTCTTAATAATTGAAATAATGTAGAATTTTTCTACAAATATTATAAATCATTTTAAGAATTATTTAAAGCGTATATTTCAGAAATAATTAACTTTTGGCACTAATTTATTTTTGTGAATATATTTTAGTTAAGATTTTCTTAAAAAAATACTATGTTCTGTGTCACAAATTTATTATCCTTAGAGCTTCCCAATAATCAGTAGGAAAAATTCTAATTACTGTATAAAGTCATAGCTATGATGACTGATTTCTTTGTCATTTTCGAAATCTATTGATTTCAAAATTCTATTAAAATCCATTATTTCTTTTTTTTTCTGTAAGGTAATTTTGTTTCTCATTGCAAATATTTCATAACAACGAAAAAAAAAAACATCTTATGAATAATGTATAAATAACATCACAGAGACAATATATTTTATTCATGTGTAATATTATACTTATATCCTTATTTAAAATACCATTTCCCCAATTGCTTTAGTTTTAATATTATTGAAATATCACAGAACAGATATAAGATAAATATAAAACGATACAATGATAGACACAAATTGAAACAGATTGAATTAGAATAAAAGATATCAAATGTAAAACTCTGCTTTAATTAAACAAACCAAATGTAGTATTGAAATCATTTGAAACTGCTTGCTTATTAAAGCAAAAATCTTTTTCCCAATGTTTTTTTATCTTATTTTCAAGACTATCTGTAGATAAAAGAGAAGATTGAACAAAAACATAATATTTTTTCATTTCTGATCTTCCTGTGCTTAATCCACACACACATGTAACATGCGAGTCATCCTCATAGCCGAGAGTAACAACAGAATCAAAATTCAGAATTTAAATAATCCCTCGATCAAAAATTTCTTCAATGATTCCTCCGCGTTAGACTTCTTTCTCTTTCTCATTGCCACTGTCTACCAATCTCCTCCTGCAGGCCCCTCCTCCCCCTAGACTCCACCTTTTCCTCTGCCTCTTATCATCCCCACTGTTCTTAGTTCTCCCTGGTCTCGACATTAGAATATGCTCCTCTTTTCCTGGATCTGTCAGTTGGGGCAGGCCAAATCGACTTCGTCGCTTATTTAAAGATCGCTTTCCATCGGACTTAATAGAAAGTTGATTGATTTTGTTGCTATGCACTATATGACCGATGGGTAAAATCCCTTGCTTATATATCCTTATGAACAGCGTTTATGTACATGGCAATCATCTTGGACATTTAGAAATGCGATCATGAGAAGTTAAAAATTGAATTTCTGTATATATTAGATTCTCTAATTCAAAACGCGTTGTCATGCATAAAGTTTTGAAAAAGGTAAACTTTTTTAAATACATGTATAAATAAATTCTGATTCATTATGGTTACAGCATAGTTATAATACATCCTAGATTTCTAATAATTATGGTTACGTCATAGGTTACTAATCATTATGGTTAAATGATAGGTTATAATATATCATAGGTGATTATCATTATGGTTACATCATAGGTTGCTGATAAGTATGATTAACCTTTATGATTACATCGAAAGTTATAATACATCATAGGTTGCTAACCGTTATGGTTACATCGAAGGTTCTAATACATTAAATACATCATAAGTTGCTAACCGTTATGGTTACATCTTAGGTAGCTAATCATTTTGATTACATGCTGGACTGCTAAGGGTATCTAATGGTTGCTACACATCATAGGCTCATTTCGCATGTATACTTTAGCCTACTATCAGAAGAAATATTTATTTTCCCATTATTTTAATATCGATAATCTGTATTTGTTCGTATGTATATGTTTTTGTGAAGTTAGAATTTTTGAAATACAGTTGTTAATTATCGGATCCATATGTCTAAATGCCCAACTTACACAGTGTCATTAAGACTTATGATTTAAAAAAATATCCTTAATATAGTCTTATAAAATAAACTGTTAATGATCTTTCTCTACTTTCCATACGCAATGTAGCTGCAGCCATGTTGTTGCATTCAAAACAGATAATTTATGAAATCTGTATTCAGTGATAAAATTAAGTCTTTCTGTATAATTTTTTGTTTCGTTGTTTTAAAATAGTACCACTATGTTGTGAATGAATTCAGTTCAGAAATAGTAACTTAAGTAGCGTATATTCTTTGATGCCTGCTTCTCTGCGCCTAATCATCTTTACCACTACAATATGTGGGTGACCCCTTTCTCTAACTCATTTTCATCATTCGCTAGGAATTCCGTTTTTATTTCTTTTCTTTCCTCTTTTTCCTGAACTACGTAGGGGTGGTTGCTACTTTCCTTTTTCGCAGCAAATGGAAATTTCTGATTGGAAGAGGGACTAGCAATTGGAATTGAGATATTCGACATAAAAGAACGCAAGAATAGAAGGAGATAGGCAGAAAAGGCCTTAGGAAAGAAATATTTATCTTTGCAGTGATTCTGCTGCATCCGGGTAAAAATGATAACAAACCGAGACATTCCTTTCTCCTTTGACTTCATTAACTTTTCTTATTAACTTTTAATATTCCGTCTTCTGTGCTCCAGCAATGCTTTAAATCTCAGCGTAATGATAACGAAAGTTGGGGCCTATCCGAGGCAGCCTCTATCCGTAGTTGCTTGTAATTTGCCTGTGAGGCTCAGTTTCAGTTGGAATTTTTAATGCTGCCATGGCTTATTTTTAGTATGATTACAAAACAGATCAATAATGCCATATAATGACAGGTTATATTCAGTCATTCTTTTCCACATCTTTCATTGAATCCTGGATTTGAATCTTTCATCTCTCTGAACTTTTAATAAAAGTCTTTTCTTGGATTTTTAATTTTCCTTGCAGGCTGTAAATTCTCTATTTTAATCAAGTATATTAAGGAATCCCCTAAAGACATATTTTTGAAGATCGTCTTTAAATTTTATAATTTAATTTGTATTTCAATTTCAAAGGATTTATTTCTTATTATTAATTAATAATATTAAGTAAAATTCACTGCATTGTCGTAAAAAATGTTATTTTTTATTCTACTATTAAAGTTGATTATCATTGGAAATAATTTTGTTGCTCACATATTAGGGAATATGTGGGTATAGTTATCTTAGTTTCAAAACATCTAAATTAATAAAATTAATATTTTTTTATTAGATCCAAAGGTCATAGAGATTATAATCCGTAATGTAGGAAACAAAATTATATGATAAATTAAAAATTTAAATAAATTTTCTTTTGATATCTTTGAAGTACTAAATATAAAATATAAACACCACTTTGAAGCAGATAAATTTTTAATCTTCATTTGATTGCTTTTAAGTGTTGAATATAAAATAAAATATAAACGCCATTTTAGATCTAACTAACTAAATAAAATAGTGATCGTAATTTGAACAAGATCAAATATCCTGCTTTATGCAATTTTTTATAATTAAAAATAATTGGGAAAAATTAAATATCCTCATTCAATTTTATATAAATTGATGTTATTTATGTATTAATTCCAATCTATTAAATTTATAATGTATGCACTTATTAATTTTGAAAGCCAAAAATAAGGTACTTTAAACATAATTCTTCTGGAATGTTACATTTTATAACTTTATAAAATCTTATTTTATAATTCATTATACTAGTACTCAAAATACTGAAAGTTACCCCTGTGCAATTTCTAAACCACTTGAGGTTCATTCCAACTAACTCAGTTCTCTTTCTTTAACATTTTATTCATAAAAGCTGTAAATGATATTGGAAAAGTTTTAACGATGAAGCACATTCAATAGTTACTTTAAGTTTAATTAGTTTGACGTGGTAACAAATTGTCTCACAAAATATTGTGATATCGATAGTGTGCAGTTTATTCTATAAATAAAAATTCAAATATAATAAAAAGTAAAATTTTTTTCATGGATGCACAGTATCTAATTTTTATAATAATTATAGAAAATGAATTATCCTCGGGGATTTCTATATAAATTACTGTTATTTATGTATTGGTTCCGATCGGTTAAATTAATACTATGCCTATTAATTTTTAATGCCAAAAATAGGATATTTTAAACAAAAATCTTCTTGAATGATACGTTTTACAATTTTTTTTATTATCGTATTTGATAATTTATTATACTAATATTTAACTTGAAGTACTGAAAGAAATCCTATTCCCTGTCCCCTGCAATTTCTAAATAACTTGAAGTTCATTTCAACTAACTCGTCCTTGTTCCACTTTACCTTTTTTATTTCTTTTTCTTCATAAAAGCTGTGAATGATTTTGAAAAAGTTCTAACGATGTAACACATTCAACAGTTAATTTAAATTTAATTAGTTTGATTTAGTTGCAAATTGTCTCTCAAAATCCTCATAAAATCATTGTTATACAATTAATTTTATATGCTCATTTTCGAATAAAATAAGTTCACTTTCATTCGAGAAACGAAAGATCTTTTTTTTAAATATAAAATGATTAAAAGAAAAAAATTAAAAATTCATTTAATAAATATTTGTGAAAAATCTGATGAATAATAATTAATAATACAGATCAAATAATTAATCTGTATTTTAAAAAATGCTCTAACCTTTACAATCATTGCCTCTCTTTAGATATGTTAAGTCATCCAAAGAGAAAAAAAATTCTTTGAAGTTGAGTTACCGTCTCCTTTCTTCCCAAACTTTACTATTACCCTTTTTTTCCGCCAACCCTTTCAGAAAAAGGAAGCATTTTTTAAGCACATCCTGTGTCCCGTGGGGCTAAGAGGAAACCCTAAAAATGCGCCCCTGGGGTAAAGGTGCGAAGGACACAAAAAACAAAGCCGAATGGCCTGCTCCTATCCCTGGGTGAACGACCAGGGCACAAACGGTATTTTTGGAGGGTAAGGGGTACCCTAAAGGGTATTTTTTCCTTCTGTACCTACCTCACTTTTTTCGAACCACTCTTTCTCTAACAACGACAGATTCAAAATTGCGTCAGTGAAAGTAACAACGCTCTGTCATGTGCGAAGCATTAATGCTTCATTAAATTTATGGTAATTAGTACCGGTAATTTGCTTGGGAATTTCTGCTTTTTTTGTGTAACATTCTCTCTACGTTTATGTTTTACTACGCTGTTTGTTTACGGGTAAGCTAAAATATATTTGTTTTATATTTTTTCTGTCTTATTATTATTTTTTCAATAAGAAAATGAACATTGTTTATTTAGGCCTTATATGTTTCCTTATATTATTTATTTAAATCTGAGCAGAAAGTGTATGTTTAAAAAATGAATGTTATATCTTATTTCAGCATATTTAGTGACATTAAGCAATTTTCCATTTTATTTTTAGCATATCAAACAATTTAAAATACTTTTTTTATGTGAAACTATGAATTACAAAATGGTTTTACATTTTATATACAAGCATGTACGTTTCAAACTTATGGCTGTTAAAATTTTCAAAATAAGTTACAGAAGTTACTTGTCCTTATGTGCGGGATTATCATTAACTTTCAAAGTAGACAATATTTAAGATTTTAATTATTAATATTATTTAAATCAAGGAATTTATAACTAAAATTTGATTCAACCTTCTTAAAAATAAAAATGTTAGCAGTGTAGTATATTACATTTTATCAGTAAAGGATGAGGAATAAAATCTCATTTAACCCTATTTTATCGGTTCAAAATAATTCAAATGCAAATACAAATTCTATTCGTTACAAATATTAATTGTTACAAAATTGGAAACATAATTCCTTTAAAATATACCAAACACCGTTATTTAATATTCATATTTATAACTTTTAAGATTGATTTTATGATGTTTTATCCATCCAAGACACAAGGTTTTATTTTTGGAATTAATAATTAATTACATGATACTTGTCAAGCACATTTCAAATAATTAAAAATTTATATTGCATATTCAATAAAAATTTTAAGTATTTGGAAATAAGACTGTAAATATAATGGATCGGTAGCTTTTTTATATTTGTAATGTATTTCATATTCCATGTTTTTATTATTTTTAAAATTTAAGATGTTTTTATACGTTAAAACTAATACACTTGCTTTTTAAAAAAAATTAGTGTTACTGTAAACAATAAAGTTATTTAAATTACACACACAATAGCTCCCTGATCAATAATAAAAAAATATTACTATTATGAGCTTAATGCTTTGTCACCATAGCACGGAAATTATTGATATTACACTATTATATTTTTAATTTTATAATATGTATTATTTTGACCCGATGGGAAGAATATGTTTTAAACTATACATATCATTAGGGTTTATTAATACTTATTTTAAAAAGAAATTAATACATTGTTCTTCTAATTGACCTCTCACTCATAGAAGAATTGATAATTTTTGTTTTGCTTTTATTTTAAGATTTTAGGATCTCAGTTTACGTTCTCATTAAAAATTATTCGAAATTCTCATTAAATTTTTTGAGAAACGCATTTTTATATACTAAAATTAACAAATATTTTTTGTTATAATTTCATTGCTTTTATTATATTTAGTAGTACATATTTTAAATTATAGAAGTCAAGTATTTTACTCTTTATATTAATAATACTGAATATATTCTATCTTCTAAACATATATAATGACTTTTAGAATGTATTACTAATGTATCAAGTTTTGAAGATTACAGAATTTATGTGATTAGATTTCCTATGATTTTAAATTTGTATATTTGATTGATTTCTTTTTTGTTTGTTTCTTTAAGATATTTTGCCATACAATTAATCTGCATACTTTTAAAGATATTCTTAAAATATTTCTTTAAAAACAACATAAATTATATAGATCCTTTTTTTTAAAAAAAAAAAGTTGTACGTAATGCAATGTAAGTTAACTCATTCGTATCATATCGATTTTGTTCTTCAATAAACGAATGAACTCGATATATTGGTTGTTAAAAAACGAAATGAATGTTAATTTTTCAATAAATGCAATCAAATTAATACATTCTTAAGATGGAAAAAACAATTATGAGAAAAATTGGCTAAGTAGAAATTAGACTGTTTTATTTAAAACAATCGTGACTGTTTACTCATTCCAAATATTATTTTTAATTCGAAATCATTCACATTTTCAGCTCTTTTTTTTCTTACTACCCCTTTAAAGTGTGAAATATTAGTATTTTTGTAATTTTTTGAAAATTAATCACTCTAAAATTGGCCTAAAATAATCATTTAAAAGACGTCTAATAGATTCAAGACGATTCCTGAACATAATCCTAGTAAAATATTTCAAAATTTTTATTCTATTTGCAGTTTTGTATCATTATAAATTCATAGCTATCCTGTTTTTTTATGTGAACGATGTGGACATTTTGCATTACATACAAGCCTTCTTTTAAAATTTATAATTAGAGAAATTAGATACATTAGTGTTCACACTAGTATTTCCAGTTTTTAAGTAATGAATATGCTTTTCTTAATCAAGTTTCCTTTTCATAATAGGGCTTTTCAGCAATGTCGATGAAAACATACATATTCTGTTACCACGTAATTTTTCACAATGTTGAAAAGTCGTAGATTTCATAAATTCAATATTGTTATGAAACAATTAACTTTTTTTCATACTTTGACAACTCTCATAATATTACCTTCTTGAGGAGCATTTCATCAAGCATATGAATTTCAGATCAAGATAAATCCAACCTTTGTACAGGAATCACCTTTTTTATTTGTAGAAGGCTTTTTAGCTTTAATATATTTAAGTTTATTAAGTTCAATTGTTAGTTCTATTTAATCACACTTGTTTAAAATGCCTACTTTAAAAATTATAAATATGTTTATTCCTTATTTATTCTAAACCTGAAAGTAATACAGATAAGATATTTTTAGTTTGTGTGAAACAATCCCTGATCACTTTGAATTCTTACTTTAAAACAAGCCTTTTTATAACTTTCATATATAATGCAAACTTCCTTTATTTTACGGACATAATAAAAATAAAATCAAACTCCTAGTCTGACGCACCATAGTTCATTAATACTTACATTTATATTATATTTATAAGTTATTTTTAATGATTAGTAATAATAATACTCAGCTAAAACATTTAATTGTATCGTAGCAACGAACGTGTGTATAATCGTGGTAAATAAACCCAAAATGAGTATTATTGTCAAAGACGCTTAGTTGTTGTTTTTTTAATTCGTGAAAATAATTTACGAAAATAAAATAATTTATCAATGATAAGTCAATTTTTTATGTTAAAGTGGTGAGGAATGATTTTTCTACAATAATATCCTTTGAAGTAATTGAGAAAAAATCGTAACATTTCGATTAATTTTTATTTAAAAATGTTATAAAAATTTTGGACAGTAACTTCCTTACAAATTTGTTTGCATCCAAATTTTTACCTGATTGAGTACGTTGAATAATATTAAAGTTTAATGTTGAACAATTATAAATTTTCATGTTAAAACTTTCTTTAGGTTGAAAAAAGGTGAAAAAAAAAATAAATACCTAAAACAATCACATAATAATGTGAATGCTTTTCGTATTCATTAATCATTGCCCTATTATTTTTCTGTATTTGTTATTTTCAGATCCCATTGATTATCATTTATAAAAAAAAATCTAAATTTACTCCATGTTTATAATAGCCTTGCTTCAAAATTTTTTTTCTTAAAATATATATATGAAGAAATATAGATAATAAAAATCTCAAGTGCAATTTCTTCTATTAAAATCTTGCATAGAATTTTGTTTTGAATTTATTCTAGCAAACATGTTCTGATAATAATTGTATGAAACCTAGAATGTATTCTACATTTACAAGTGACTACATATTAACATCAAGTTAGAATATCAAAATATCTATTCCTTGGTAGAAAGTAAATGTTTTAAGTGAATTAAACTGAAGATTTTTAATTTTCATGCATGAAGAAGCGAAATGAAAATTAGTAATTATCTGAGAAAATATATAGAAAAAAAAATTAAAGTTTCACTTCGTTTTCTCAAAGTTTTGAGACGTTCGCAATCAAATTAAATATTTCTGTTAACATAGAAAATTCAGTAAATTTTTAGTATCTTAATTGAATTAAATGTTTTTTTAATATTATATCACTGAGAATTTTAATATTGTAAAAAGAAATTCAAGTAAAGACAAGATAAAATAAATGAAACTGAGTTTCTTGTTAAATATATGAGAATAGAAATGTTGTCTATCGTAAGTGTATATAAGTGTTATAAAGTTACTGGCAACAGTGACTCAATAGTTTTAAAACTGAACTAGCTTCAAGAGGGATACGTGCAGAGGAAAAAGTTATTATTAAAAGATGAAATTTAATCTGAATTATTTTGTGAATTTTTGAAAGAAAATTCTGAAAAGCTAAATGCGATTTATTTGCATTTTCCAAATTTAGCAATAATGAATGTGACTCAATTCATTGTTCGTATAATTTAATTCTTGATTTCTAAATAAAGTTTTTTTAAATCTAGTTACTTAAAGTTAATATAAAAGCTTATTTCTAAATTAACACTTGAACATATGCAAGTTTGATCTTTTTCCATGTATTTCGAAATTATTCAATATAATAATACATGATTAAATTTATAATTTTTTAGTATTATAGTATTTTTAGTTAACATATTATTGATTTGAGTGTTGCTAAAACCGCCCAATGTAGGAAAAATTAAGCAGCATTAAGATTTTATGTTTTTTTTCTGTAAATTGCGTGATGAAAGAAAACTGGTGAGCTTAGATTTAATTGGCTAATTCAAGTAATCCAAATGCAGTCAAAATGGACAAATTAGATCTAAACTATATTCTAAGACGTTTTAGATTTAAAAAATTCTTTTTTTTTTCTCTCTCTCTTCTTTTTTTCTGTGTAAGATTTCTTAAAACAAATATTTTTCGACTTTCTTTTTCAAGTAATGTGAGATTCATTGCAATATTCTGTTAACATGACTAGCCGAAGCATAACCAATTTTATTTGATGTAGTATATTGATTTAAATTTGTATTATATTTTAACAGATAATTTATGTAATAATTTGACTCAGTTTTTATATTAACTTGTAAAGTTGGAAGATGGAGAAGAGACAATAATTTATAATTAAAGAAATACTTTTAAAGCAAATGAATTATAGAAAAATAATTACAACAATTCATTTAGCTAAATATCTTATATTTTGATAAAATTGAAAAAAAAATATAGTAGGGATTAGAGTTCTCAAAGAGAGTATGTTTTTATATTTAAAGATGAACTAACTTTGATATGAGATTGATTTTTACTTTTATTTATTACAATTGCATTCAAAAAATTTTAATAAATGCTGTATATTGATACTTAATTATAAAGTAATAGTTAAAACTCTCTGATAAAAAAATTGGGGGAAAGAATAGAAAAATGTATTCATTTCTCTTATACAATAAATTCATTATTGGTAGGCAACAAGCTACTACTGACAATTAAGGTACTAAAATTTTTAAGGAATTTCTGCTTAAAAAAATTAAGAAACTTTTAAATTCAAACAAAATTTGAGTTTTTTCTAAATATTTTTGTGATGGAAATATCAATTAAATCAGTGACAGTTTTTAAAACTGCAAGATTTTTCATTATAAATATTTAAAGTTCCTGAATTCAAACTTAATGATTTGTCAAACAAGTAATATAACAGTAAAATTTATACGTAACTCAATTTTAAGTACTAATATTCGACACTCTACATTAGAATTTAACATTTATGATTTTGTACAGGTTTTGATCTTTTCTTGTCTAAAAGATTAATAATGCATAATATATATATTAAGATAGCATGCATACCTATGCAGAGATATATCTTATGTTTTTTAAATTTATTATTATCTGTCGTAGTTTTGCGAATTACTGCCTGCTTGACCTGTCGTTAGTTTTTTTTTACCCAAGACAGTAGATTTGATGATATTTTTTCAATGATGTTAACTTTATTAATGCTTCTAAAGAAACAAAATTTGAAAAATTCAGATTTTATCTTTAAAATATATAATTGAGATATTTCATTGGAACGTTTTCTCTAAATATAGATTCTAAACCATAGCAAAATACTTATGGAATCATTTATTTTAGATTAATATTATTATTTGTTTTTACGCATGCATTTTATATAGAATAAACTTACATGTGAAATTTTATCAGATTGACCTAAAATAAATTTACTTTAAATTATATGTATCACAAAATTCTTCAAATATGCATTTTTATTTTATTTATCAAATATACATGTCTAGTGAAATAAAGCGCTGCACTTCTTTGATTATAGGTTTAAAATGTTTCTATTGTTATGAAATTGCATAATTATCATTATTATAAAAATATGAATATTCCTAGCTGGGATTTAAAACCGAAACTTTTCTAAATTGGATTACTAATTTTCTGGAATTAATGCTGGATTAATTTCACAAATTAATCATTAGATTCTTATAGATTTTTCTAATTACAGAATAAGTCTATTCTATTCCTACAATATTTAAAATATTTGATTTATTTTATGACAGCAAAATATTTTCAGACTTGAAATTGTACTATCATTATTATTTTTTTTAAAAATCCGGTGCTAACTAGAATTTAAATAATATCGAAAAGTTATATAAAATATACGTTGTGGACACTGTATTCAATCCAGATACAAAATATATAAGAAAAAATAAGAATTGATTCCGGTAGTCATTGCTGCTTCCGAACTCTGAAGGTTCTACCTTGAACCCTTTCTGTAATTTACTTTTTGGCAATGTAATCGTGCATTTACCCCAGTTTTGACCGTTACGTACTCCACATATGAGTGATGTGTAATTTTTATTCATCTGCAATTGCGTTAACCGATAAACAGATGGCCCTGGTACCTTTTTCTTTGTTCTGGGTCGAGTTCACGAACCCGTGGCCTTGCTACGACTAAAAGTGTGATGAAAAAATGACCTAAAAACAGGACGTCCGTGGGCCCGGGCAAGGGTTAAAGTGGGGAAAGGGGTGAAATGAAAAGCCCGGGAGCTCGGCTGCCACCCAAGGGTTGACGAACTTCTCCAGATTCCAGGTGGTGTGACAAGGGGTAAAAAATGGGATTCCGGAAATAGGAGTAATTGCTGATTAGAATAAAAGTTCAATTTTTATTTTTTATTTAAATAATTTTCAGATTTTGAAAAAAAAGAAAAAAAAAAGCTTTTTACCTGTGATAGATATTATCTTTTTTTTAAATTAAATAGTTGAAATTAAATTATAAAAAATTAACAAAAGAAAAATAATTTAATTAAATATAATTTAAAAAATCGGGCGAAAATAAGATTTAATAAGAGCTGTTAGATATATTATCTTAGACACGGTATTAAATGTAAGAAAGATCTTCTAATTATCTTTCTTTAAGATTTTAATAAACTAATTATTTCAAAGCAAACAAACCTATCTTTAGAACATAAAATTACGTTCATTTACACTGTTAAATACTTCCTCTTCAACTATTTATTATTAAATGTCTGTTTCAATCTTTGAAATTTATTTATAACTAGTTTTAGGTAATTAAGAAAAATCGAGTTTGTCTATGATTTTAAATTTTTATTGTTTATTTTTCCATGGGAACTGGCATTTGTTGACTTAAAATATGTCTGTTCTCACAAAATGTTGATAAATTGAAATATTTATGCTAAAAATAGGCTGTAACATTAAAGAAAAATGTGAGGTAAAAGTTGTTGTTTCATCAAATTGTTCTTTAATTTTGATAAATTTAACTTACAATTAAAAATAACAATCTCATTTTTGCAAAATAAAAAAACATAAACTGTATTGTTAGAATATTTTTTTTTGTTTTAGGTTTTTTATTCGTATAATCTACGAAATTGTATTACGAAAACTGTTCGAATAAAAAAGTAATTATTAAAATTATTAAAAAACTGCTGCAGTGATTGTTATTAAATGTTTTTAGCTTAACATGACTATCTCTGAAGATAGTATTTATTTTTCTTTATACAAAAAAATAAAAGATACTTTCCCATTCATTATTCATGAAATTAAAAAAATAAAACTTTTAACATTTTAGAACGGATAACAGTTATCGAAAATGAAATAAAAGCTTTGCAATTAAATAATTTGAGCTTAAAAAGTGAAAACCTATTTATGTTTAAAATTGATGACACTTTATAACCGTAATAAAAAGGATTATTATAATGCCTATTTTTATTTGGAAAATCTTTATTTTTTCGAATCATATGCAAGAAAAATAGCTAATTTGATTTTGTTGCAAAATTTTTTTATCGCTTTTATTTTCTAAAAATTTTATATCCCTGTCTTTCTTTACTATTTCCATTCAGTAAATGCAAGTATTTCGGTTAGAAGCAAGTAATAGTGATTTAATGACATGTTGACATTTTATGCTCTTTCAGTTTGCATAAATGTTATTCCTATGCTATTTGTATTATCTATCTTCTTCTTGAAATCTTCTAGTTTTTTGATAAAATTATTGAACTATATATTGTAAAATTTATATTAAATTTTGCACAGTTGTACTAATTAAAAATTTCTCACCTTAAAAAATGCTATTTCAAAAAAAAAAAAATGTAATTAATTTTTTTTAATCCTTGATTTTGATCAAAAATTAAGTAAGATCTTTGATTAAAATCATTTGTGGAGTAAATAAATGAGTAATCAGCTATTAAATGGCATTTATGAACTTTACAGCTTCATGGCTAAACTAAATTTCCATGTGGCTTATACTAAATTTCCTGATTATTTCCTGAGACATTATTTTTTTGATATTATGTAGAAGCTCTTCCTATTTGTTTTTCTAACTTTTGCATCGAAAGTATATTCTCCTGGCAATATTTTTAGTAAACTCTACTTTGTGCATTAAAATTATCTCATTGCAAAAAAATTGACTAATCTTACTTATGATATAAAATGTCTCGTTGTAACTATTACTATTCAGGTATAAATTTTGTATTGATACGTAGTTTGATAAAGAATAATCTAATTTGATTTGTTATTTTTCTCTAAAAGTGCTCAATTAAAAATGTTATTTATAAATCAAAATATTTCTCAAGAATCATTCTACTTTAATATAATTGGTGAATTCCTGAAAAGTTAGATAAAAGGATAGTTATACTTTATCTGAATTTATAGGATAGACTAAATTTGATTCTATTACTATCTAATTATGATTAATTTTTCCTTCGGCTAAAAGAAATATTTATTGTTCTAAATACCAGTGTCAAACATAAAAAATACTAATTTTAAATATATTAGAGCATATTTATCATTGGAGAAGATTTTAAATTTTTATTTGCTATTGTTAAGAGTGATTGCATTTCTATAAGAATGGAATGAAGTAGAATTAGCTCGAGGTATATTTTTC
>JAPMOQ010037043.1:58316-70991 GCA_026543055.1 Argiope trifasciata | reverse complement strand
CAAGTCGAAAATCGCCCCAGAATTAATAAACTCCGGTAAACTTGGGGGTCTGGGGTTTTTGGCCACGAGGAATCGATTGGCGCCGGTTTTGAAGCGCTACGGTCGAGCAGTTCGGAGTTACAGATAGGATATTTTCAAACTTTATTAGTTCGCCATAATGGCTACTTAAATTTTCAAGCGGTAACGTGCTGCCATCTATAGCCAATATGGCGAACTAATAAAGTTTTATGTTTATGCTGTTATAGGTTTATAATATGTTTCTTATGTATGTATATATGTTTGGTTTTTCTAAATAAATTTGTCAAAAATATTGAACTTCAACACACTTCAATCTTTACCTTTACTTTACCTTTGTATGGAATAGTTCCCTTTCCAAACTCTAACTTTGTTTAGAATAGTTTACAATGGTGCACTTTAACCGGTTATCTTTTCACCAATGGTTTCACAAATTTTCTTATGGCATGTATTGTTTTGATAAATCACAATTGAAAATTTAAACCTTCGAGTTAGCTTCGATACCTGTTTTCTCCGAGTGGAGCTCGGTCACCCGCTGGTAGAGATAAAAAAAAAGTTCAAACTCGGTTCTTATGACAATTAAATTAGTTGAAATGTTAAAAAAATTAATACAGATTATCAAATGGTCAAAATTGGTAGAATATTGTATTGATAGTATTTACTCAGTTTTGCAGGAAAAAAAAAATTGATTTGTAAGTACTAATTAAATTTTTTTATATTTAACAGCTGAAAAAGAAGACGTTTATTTCTTCAATGCTAATTTAAACATTTTAAGTTGTCTTTAGAATTTAAAGGGATTTTAAACAAAATTTACATCACTGAAGGTTTTTCATTTTAAATGGCCTAATTTAGAAAGAGATTCAGCAAACGTATTTATGCCTGAATCCTTTTAGCAGTAATTCTGAAAAATTTCTCATTAATAAAGCCTTTGAATGGAAAGCTAGTAGCTCGTTTTATCGGTTTTCCCACAGAGCCTGAGGGCCGCGGTGGCCCGGTGGTAAAGTCTCGGCTTCGGAACCGGAGGGTTTCAGGTTCGAGACTCGATTCCACCGAAGATCCGTCGTGTGAGGGGGTCTCTTGCACGTTAAATCTGTCAGGCCAAAGTCCTCCCGCTGGTGTGGTGTGGTGTGGAGAGGGGGGTGCCACTTCAGTTGTCGTCCTCGTCATCTGACCGTGGTTCAAAATTACGAGGTCCGTCCCAAAATAGCCCTCATGTTGCTTTAAACGGGACGTTAATATAACTGAACTGAACTGAACCCACAGAGCCTGATTACACATTTTAGACATATTACTTAAAAAAATACGTCGAATGAAAATAAAAGCCCAAAAGGTCATTGTTGATTTTTACAGAAAATAAATGTATATACTAAATTTAAAAAAATGTTATTTGTAAGAACTTACTTTGATTCATTATAATAAACTCCATTATGAATATCCATGGAATTACATATTGATATAAAAGATTATTCTAAAAATCAATGATGCGAGAGTATGGTAAAATAGTTTAGCTGGCTTAATAACAATTCATGAACTCAAGTTTAAGGAAGCTGAATTAAAATCTACTCAAGAACGGGAATTGTAGTAAGCAGTCGTACACAAAAATGAAGTCAACCATAATAATGTAATTGATAGTTTTGACATAACTATTCGCATTAATTCAGTTCAACTGACTTCGCTCTGTTTAACTGACTTTTTATAATTTATGTGAACACAGTTCCCGAAATCCCGCATCCTTTTTTAACAAATGGCAAAATTCTTGCTGTGTCTAAAAACATTGTTTTCGATAAAATCCCGAAATTGATCACCAAATAAAGTGCCATAGCGGTTGATCCGGCATTCATTCAATATTATTTAGAGCAGAGGTGTCCAAACTACGGCCAGCGGGCCAAACCCGGCCCGCCAAGTGATTTTATCCGGCCCGCGGAGGGTTTTAAAACATAATGATGTTTTCACCCAAACCTTTTCATTTTCATAAAGGTATATCGAAAAACTACGTGGCCAACAAAACGGAGTTGTACTTGACCAAACACAAATGTCTATCGCGCTGTTAAGTTATAAGACTAAATAAAAAAATATATATTTCGGTAACTCAAACATAAAAGAAATTTTATACGCATGTGAATTTCGACTATAAGGAGAGTCTTATTGTTTTGTTGTAAATAAAGCATCAGCAATTTTGAGTAGTCCGCTTAAAGAAGCACTTAAGTATAAATAAACAAATATCGTTTTGATTTCGATAACGTTTTCATGGAGTTATTGCACGCGCACAGTAGCGTACCTAACTATAAAGACATTCTTCAACAAAAAAAAAACAGTTTCATCATTCGCATTAGAAGTTGCATGAAAATATCTCAATTTATATAAAATAATTATATAATTATACTTTGTTTGTTAAGTATTTTGTATTTTTAAGTTACAATAAAATAGTATTAATTAATAGTATTTAATGCTACTTTACTCATAATCATATTTTTCTATTTGTATATACATGTGGCCCGTATAACATGGATCTAATTTCGATCCGGCCCGTGCAGCGAAAAGTTTGGACACCTCTGGTTTAGAGGTTCTTGAAATTTTTTTTTTACCATAAAAATGACAGCTTGGAGAAGATCTAAAATAAATTTGTAACAATACATTATTTTTCAGAACTATGCAGTTTTTTATTAATCTGTTATAATACATAGTTATTAACTGTCTTAATAAATAATTCCAATTATTTTTCTGTCTGAAACATTAAATTTAGTGCAAAATCCTAAGCCATTATCGGAATAAGCCAAATTCATATTAATTCAGCTTAATACAACAAAGTTACATCTTGCATTATACATACACCAGTGAACTTTACCAAAAAATATCCCTTTGTAGTTACTAAAAAAGAGTGAGCAACAAGAAACAGATTAAAAAAATAAATTTTCAAGCTTTAACTTTAAGCTCCATTAGATTACCTAAAAAAGGAAAGCATACGGATTTCTTCAATTTAAATTGGTTCTATTTGTACATTTCTGAGTTCTTTTCTTGCGAAGGGGAATGGTTCATACAGTGCAAAGTTTATCGATACAGCTAACCTTTTTTCTATACTTTTTTTTCTCTTTTTTATTATTTTTTCCTATTTCCCAATAATGGAAAAGGTCAAAAGTTAAATAGTATTTTCTAGACTTTGAAAAGCTAGAGAGAGTGGGAGAGAAAAAAGAGGACACTTCTATTCAAGAATTCGGTGAGAAATATAAAAAGAAAGCAAAAAATACAAGAAGATGTAAAACTCAAGCAGAATACAATGACTAAACCAGAATGACATCGGAACTCATTAACTACAGCAACATATTTACTTCAGTAAACTTCCTGAAATATTTTCTTTATTAGCAGTATGAAAGAACAACGTTTACGTATGTTTTTCAACTGTTAAAAATGGTTTTATATTTGATTATGACGTGAAAATGAAAGCTAGCTAATAGCTAATTGTGACCTCATTTATTATTCAGAGAAACAAACACTCAAATTTTTAGAAAAGTTTTCAGATTATTTATTAATAATGATCTTAACAAAAGAATTCATATACGCCAAAGAAAATAAGAAGTATTATACATTAATTCTAGTTTTTTTAAAAAAAAAATTACTTTGTTACAGCTGCAAGCTATTTTAGAAGAAATCACAGATCAATAACTTAAAAGATGCATGAGCACAAAGATGAAAAGAAGCACGAAAAAAATTCTCTATGATAGATTATCACAGTCATGAAAATCAAAACTAGGTGATAGCTTTTAGCTTTATTTATTACCCATAGAAATAAACATCATTGCAAAGTTTTCAGATCATTCATTAACAATAAATTTAACAAAAGAATCCACATATCCAAAGAAAATAAGGCATGTGATACTTTAATTCTAGCTTTCTATTTTAATATTACTTCGTTACAACAGCAATCACTTATTTTGGAAGAGATCAAAGATCGATAATTTAGAAGATGGTTGAGCACAAAATCCGAAAGCGGCTTGAAAAGAACTTCCTATGATAGAATATCCCAATCGTTGTCTATTATTTAGATTTTGAGTTATATATGAGCACTTTTTTTTTGAAAAGCTTATATAACAATTTTTTAAACACAATGATCGAAACAGTCATGACAAAGAAGACAAATGATCGAACATCTCTAGTTTCCATTTATTTACATTTCCACATAAAATTACGAATTTCCATTTATTTAAATTTGCATACAAAATATTTAAGGTACATAAAAGAATAAGCTCTGTGATAGATCAAATGAAATCTCGAAATTTAGAAGAGATCGAAGATTGTAATTGCGAAGTAGCATGAGTAGCAGTATACAAAGAGACTTGGAAAAAATGAGCACCATGATAGGGTGTTTCGGGCTTTATATGTTAATTATATTTAGTAAATGTAAACTTGAATTCGTAAAGACATCAGAAGTCAAATCAGTAACAAAATGCTTGAACATGAGGATCGAAATAGTCATAAAAAGGACAGAAGTGAAAAAGTATATTTTTAAAATTATAATCATATATTTTTTTAAAAAGTCAGAAGAGAAGAGATCTAAGATCACTTGATCAAAAGTATAAAATTGTGCATAAAAAAAGTTATGCGTCATGTCGAAAGAAATTCCCTATTTAAGCAGAGGCGAGCAATAAGCAAGTATGTAAATGTTTGAACATGGAGACCAAAACATGCACAACAAAAATCCATCTCTAGCGTTCTCAGTTAAGTACATTTTGATTTAAATATAAGAGTTAATTATAGAAGATATCACAGATCAGTTATTGACAAAAGTTCAAATATAATTCAAATAAAAATGTTCTGCGAAAGATTATTTCAAATTTTCTGTATAAATTACAGTTTTGCTTTAACACTTTAGAAAAGAGATAACAAAGAAACAAAGCAATTAAACACGAAGGCACAAAAGACTAAGAGGCTTATAAAGTCTTCAAATCCAATGTTTCTCATTATTTGAGGCTTAAATTCTCTGAAAAAAGCATGTAAACAATCGATATCAACATATAAATAATAAGTGAACCCAATCCTGCTGACAAAAATGCTATTCGTCAAAGATTATTTAATAAATAGTAAGTAACACATGCTACCATTTCTACGATAAACCGCTTGCTAAAACGTAGAAAGGAAAGTACGTTTTCTGCATTTTGCAGATCATTATCAAAGCGTTACAAATCTTTCAATTTACTCTGTCTTATTAACCCTTTAATAAAGAACTGCTTTTCTTTTCTTTTAAATAAGCAGTTTATCTCTCTAAATTATCCGAACAGTAGTTAAAGGGTTGTTTCTTTTTAAAACCTTTTCCTGCGAAATGAAAATAAATTATTAATTTTACGATGGCAATATCTAGTCAAATTTTCCAGCATCTTAAAGAATATGTGTTGTTTAATGTATATATTAAATATAATGTTGCTCCTTATAAGCTATGCGAATTCATCCACAATTATTCTACATTTAAATCGTTGAATGTAAAACTATCTACTTTGGTTGGTAATTAGCTCTTTAGTAAGTTTTTCTTTAATGATTTTTTTAATCATGCCGATTAAGAAAGCTTTAGTTTAAACTTTTAATTAGTTTTAATTTATGTATAAACAAAACGAGAATAATACCATTTCAAAGCACATTAATGTAGAAAAAATGTGTTTTCAGAAATATCGGTTTAATTTGTTGTTTATTAAAAAAATATTTTACGGTGCTAATTTTTAGTGCGTTTTAAACTGATATATACAAAAATTAGAATAATTTTGATGATTTTTTTATAATCTTTGTCATTAATCCATGTAAACATATCAATGAGACAAATGCGTGATATTCTTTTTATACAACATTCGCGGAAATATGTCAACTGAAACAAATTTACTTAACAATGTCGCAAATGAAGGATCATATTTATTGAGCCTTAATTTAAACATATTTCTTTAAACAATTTAATTCATTTTCCTTAAGTAATAATGTTGTATGAAAAGAATATACATTTAACAATTAATAATATCTTACTTAAAATTTATTAAAAATATTATTTCTAAGATTTGTTTATACAGAATGTGTATATTAAACTTCATAAAATAATTTGAAAATATCTCTGGAAGCTTTTACTTTATTACAGAATCTTTAGATACCCCGAAAATAAATAACAGTTATTTAAATCCACTTAAAACAACATCATTTTGTTTTTCATTTCGTAAGATTAAGAAAAAAATACGTTTTCAATTAAATTAAAAAACTATTGAAAGGAATAACAAAGCAAAAGTAAATTAAATGAATAAATCTTTAAAATTCTTATTTAAACATCACCAGTTTGTTTATTAGATGAAACTCCCTGCATTTTCCGAGTCTTAAATTAATTTTTCTTGCATTAAAATCGAATAAAAATTGAGCTCCTGCATTAAATACTTTTGATTTTTATACTTTGAAATTTCTATCAACATCGTTCCAAATATATTTTGCCCTTTTTGTTGCAGTATCTTATCATTTCTTCACTAGCAGAAAAGGTTAAAAGTTACGTTGTTTTTGTAAATTCTTCTGAACATCTATCTGTACAGGGAAAGAAAATTACTACTCAATAATTTAGCAGAAAAAAATAAATAAAATGGGAGGTCCCGAAACAAGTGGAACATGATTGTCTAGCCTGAATCGTATTGGAATTGCATTGTAGTTTCTTTTGTAAGAAATTGTTGTCACCTTTGGGCTAAAAAAAACTAAAAACGTTTGGATAATTTTTTATTATTAGAAATTCAGATATAAATAAGTGACATATCTGGTATTAAAATTACGAAGAGCGTTTGGGTAAGGCTTTATAACGGAGAGCAGAAAGTATTGTTATGGAAAATTCTGCAAAATCAGTGGCAGTCAATGGACAAGATGTTGTGGATATATGATAAAGCATTTAAATAGATTTAAATAAATCAAGAGGTTTATTAAACATAAAGACGCAAACACATATAAAGTACGAACACACAGCCGAATCTACGCAAGAATTGCAATTACAAGATTAGCATAAATTAGCAAACAGATAGTAACCAACAGTTACAGCATAAAATATTTAGAGGAAACTCTCCAGGAAGTGAGACTTCGCACGAACATTTGCGTCTCTCAAACTACTGCTACATTGTTTTTGTTTAGTCGTTTTAATTGAATTCTGCTGCCGACTCATTATGGATTCGACTATATGAATGGCTATTTACCGTATGACAATGCTTCTTCAATACTTGACTATATACTTTACTCAACGTATGATTACATGCCTGCCCTTCAATGTTTGGCTATAAGACTCGGTATACTTGACTATGAGAACGGTATACTTGGCTATAAGACTGAATAATTGCTTGAGCTCCACTCAACATATTTACTCCAACTATATTTTTTGGCTTTTTATAATGTCCTTGGTTAGGCAAAGAAGGTTATAGGAAGATCTGCATTATTCGTGCTCTAATGATCTTTTCGCTAAAATTCAGGCAAAATCACCTAGTTTGTCGCTAAGTGTGCGACAATTGTTTATCTTTCATCTAGTATCCATTTAGCCTCAGTCATAGATGCCCTTAAGACTGTTTTTATTACGATGGGATATATATATGGGCAATTTATGAAAATTGTATAATTACATATTTTTAAAATTTCTTAACTCTGTATATAACTTTATATAGTTATAATAAGCTTTAAAACTTTGTTATAAATCAGTGAATGACACAACACATTTCTTTAAAATTCATTATTGTATTAAATATTATGAATAAGAAAAGCAAGAATATTAATGCGAAGAAACTGGCCAATTTTAATTTGGTGTGGAAAGCTTTTTGAATAGCCCATTCTAAGGTGCTTGAAAGGGACTATGACTGTCAAGAAATGTATAAGGATGGGGAATGTGATGACATGAGATTTGGGGGGGGGGGAGTATTATGGTGTACTTTTGCATGACATTTATAAGAAAAATTCGAATGATAATGACGTGGTGTTGTCAATAGTATCTCTACTATGTGAATAGTCTGTAAAAAAGGAATGCTGTCAAAGAAATATATTATTTCACTGCTAGTGATTCAGACGTTTAACATTAGAATAACTGCAATTGAATTGGTGTCCAATAAGAAGTCTTCAAAGATTGGGTCCAAGATAAGAAAAAATTTAAATTAAACACAAATTATAAGAGGAAATAAAAAGTAATACGTGATAAACTATTTATGGATATGACGGGAAAACTTATGAATGCAAAGGTGGTCGTTACTAGAATTAAAACCACCACAGACGTTACAAACATAATGATACATATTTATATGTCTTAGTACTTATATTTGCATATCTCGTTAAATAAATACCAGATACGATTCCGATAAATAACTATATGCTTGATGTCAAGTGAAGTGGTTAACTTTAACCAAAGATGCAAAGTAGCAGGTTCAAAATGCTTTGAATCATTTTATACTAAAGTAGAGAGACACAGGAATATGGAATTTAGAGCCTAATGCCGAAATTTTCCAGCAAATGCCATTGAATGTTCTTACTTCAATAGCTTGAAAAAACTAGACTTTTCTAGATTTATTTACATTATATTGCAATTTACAGCTGTGCGACCGTGGTTATCATTAGACCTAAAAGAGTAAGTATATGGAGTTTGGTATTTATAATCTCCATATTTAATGCAAACTTTATCATCCTAAAATCCATTTTAAAATGACGAATTAATTCGCTAAATACGTTGACCATCACACTGAACAATGCAATTTGAATAGACATGCCAGCCAAATTGCTCAATGATCTCTACGGTAGTCAAGATGTTAAGGAAATCGAGATACTATTGTCATAATTATAACAAAATATTTCTTTTAATATATCGCCAAGAAACACTGAGTGCAAAAAAATAAAAGTGTTTTTACAGAAAGTAAAACGTTTTTGTATTACAGATGCAGCTAAGCTGATATTTAAGTATAAAAGTTTATAATATATTTAACAATGTAAATATAGCTAAAAATTATATAGTAGAATAAAATTATTCAATTTTGTTGTTGTGAATCAACTTCGACTGCATGGCTTTAAAACTAACAAATTTCTCGAGGAAAATAAAGCCCAATGTATTCTGTAATTTTTACTAAGATTATAATATTCATATTTTTAATTCTTTTTTAATGTATTTTTACTTAAAAATATACATATCAATAAAGGAGAAAATTTTCAAAAAATTTGAACTCAAGAATTTAGCAATCTCCGCACTTTAGATCTCGCTAGTTTGGAACAGCGAATTATTTTAATTATGTCTATCTTTCCATCCATCTATCTGGATATCTTGTAGGTTATAGTCAGTTTAAGACAAGCCAATTGCAGTAAAATATTACGGGAATTCGGTAGCTGTACAGTCAATTTGAGATAATAAGCCGATTGTAGCATGATATTACGGAAATACGGTAGCTGTACAGTCAATTTGGGAAAACAAAACAGCTTGTAGTATGATATGGTTTCGAGATACCAGTGAATGCACAGTCAAATTAGGGAAATATGCCGGATAGTCGCATATGACGTCCCTTTCCCCATAAAACTTAAATGACACAAATACAACCGAGGAGTGCTTAGAGAATTGCAGCAATAAAAATGAACAAAATTTAATTGGAAGTAAGTCAGTACTTAAATGATAAAAGCCGCAGTATATTTTTGCTTCGCGAAACAACTCGCAACGCTCATGTTTCTCTAAAGGCCTTTTCACTTTTTATAATTAGCCACAAAGGTATCGAATTTTAGAAGGGATCTCTTAGATTCTGTTCTTAATGTGTAGAATGTCAAAATTCCACCACTTTCTAAAATTTCTATTTTTGCTGTAAAGTTTTGTCTTAGTGTCAGGAGTCCTTGATTGTCATATATATTTGGTACTGAGTAAGAATCGACAGCTCCTTGTTTTTAGCGATTGCATTTTGTAAATTAGTAGTAATAATAATAATCTTTGATTCTTAATTCCTTGAAGTTTGCTATGAAAATTTGACACAACTGTAACTGAATGATTTTATTAAAAAATAAGGATGCTCGGTAAAAATGGAAAAATTCGGTAATGCATGAGAATTTTTTTTTCTTGTAACCTTTCAGAGAACTTAGAAAAATTTATATAAAAAAGATTATTTAACAATGAATATATATATATATATATATATATATATATATGTTTCAAAAATACCGAGTTTCATACAAAATTTCTAAATTCCAATAAAATATAAAAATAAAATATTATGTATATTTTAATCCGGCTGAATAAGAAAAAGACTGCCTTTTAGCATTATATGGAAGACAAGTTTTTACAATTTCTTGCTTTATAAAAAAAGAATAAAAATGTAACAAAAAAAGGAGGAAAAAATATTTTAATCTTTTCTTTAAATATCTGGAACTTAGTTAATAGCAGAAAATTCCAGAATTATAGCGTCATTTGATTATAAACTACTTATACTTAAACCAAAAATATGCATCTTCTTTTTCTTGAATATTTTAATCCTTGGCAAATTTTATCGACGTATTGGCTTATATTTAGTTTCATTTTTTTCTCCATTTATTTCCTTCATTCTAATGACAAGAAAAGGTCAAGAGTTCAATGAAATTTTCTTGATTCTATAAAAAAATTATAAAAACAGAAAAATAATTCCTTTATAAAGCACTTAATAATAACAAAATAAAAAAGTGTAATGAAAATCCCCTATAATGGAAATGAAACTTCATAACTAATTTGCATTCATAAATAATTATTAGCTATTATAGAATAGATTTTTTTTCGACATTCATACACAAATACTATGAAATATATATATAGAATTTTGTGAAGATTTCTTGACAGTTAATTAAAGATTTTTTTTTAGTTATAAAAAGAAATTAAGGGTATTTTCAGTCTCAGCAAAATCTGATAAAACTAATAGTTGCGATGAATGCATAAATGTATGTGGATGTGTTTGTGGACTTTGTTGCGCCACAGGTTAAACTATTTGACCTGCATTCATTACGCTTGGGATAGATAATGTTAATGC
This sequence comes from Argiope trifasciata, assembly GCA_026543055.1. Taxonomy (NCBI): domain Eukaryota; kingdom Metazoa; phylum Arthropoda; class Arachnida; order Araneae; family Araneidae; genus Argiope; species Argiope trifasciata. The sequence goes on along the minus strand of JAPMOQ010037043.1, from coordinate 59,988 downwards.
AAGGATACTTGAATGTCTGCATGATGTTTTTAGAAATATTTATTTAGAATTTTAGTTGATTAAATAATTTTAAAAATCTTGAAGTTTTTCTGGAAATGTTTTTAAAAGTATCCATACTAAAATGAAGTCTCCTAAAACCGTCTGTATGTTGGAACCATGAAAACTCGAGTATATATATATATATATATATAACAAGAAATGTGGTATTAATATGCGATACGTTTCTTTGCTTACGTCTGATATTAAAATGTGGTTTGAATCTCTTTATTTCCAGAGGAAGGAAAGACATTAAATGCCAAAAAGCATCCTTTATTGCGCAATAAGGAAAGAAATATTTGGAGAATCAGAGATAAACAGTGGCATCCTGAGCTTTACAATTATCAGCGCATGCGCAAAAACCTCAATCTGCGCATGTACAAATAAGACCTGTGGTATTCATACGCGATTCTTTGTTTAGGTCTGATTTTAAACAGCAATTTAAATTTTAATATATCAATAAGAAGGAAATTCGATCTTGACCGGAACACATTAAATGCCAAAAAGCTTTGTTTGTTGCACGATAAGGAAATTGTAGAGGAAATAAACATTAGGTTAGCAGATATCAAAGAAAAATTAGATACACTAAGAGCAGGAGAGTCGTCGGTTGAGCCAAAGGACCGTCTTTCATTAAAACGCACTGCAAGTGAATTGCGGAGACAGAATGAATTTATTGAGGAGCGAAATAATCGTAGAGAAAAAAAATTTAAATTTGAGGCAGATGAGAAGAAGTAAAAAAAAATAATAAACATACATTTAAAACCGCTCTTCTATTGTATATTTTTGGCGGAATGTTTTGTCTACGGTCATATATTTTTACCTTTTTAACAGTCTAAATATTTCTGAATGCGTGCTATAAAAATGATTTTGTAGTTACCTTTGATAACTTCTAAATATATTTTTATGTTTATTTGATGTTACTTAGCATGCCCATGTCATATCGGGCGGTGGGTAGACTGAAGTTTAAAACTACTTTACCAAAATATCTGGAGAGATCATAAATTTATAAATAAAGTCAAACAATAGGTGAAACCGGTGCTGTAATCGTGACGATGAAAGAGCAGCTATTGAATAATTAAGTCTCATTATCACAAAAGCAATCATTATTTTAAAATATATGCAATCAGTAATCAGTAATCAGCAGTATTAATCAGTAATTCAGTATTCATAGAAAATTATGACTCGTTAGTTTTATTTCCAAAACGGCTAGTAAAATTGGTGAAATTGGTCTAGTTGCTGTGGTTAGAGCTCTGCTGAGTCTTCTGAGGGGGTATCATAAATTTTCAAATGAAATAAAAATTAGATAAATCGGTGCAATAAGTGAAACCAGGGAAATCTGTTACTGTTTTTACTCCACAGTGGTTATAAAGTGAAATAGTATAAAGGCTTTTCCTGAAATTGTTTGATGTAATTTAGAACAAATAAAAAAGGATGTTACGAATTCCAATATATAAATAAATGATGTTTGAATTTAATTTAAAATTTTGAAATTAAATTAATTTAAAATTTTTAATCTGATAGAAATTATAGAAATTATTTACTGAATTAAATGCAATCTCAACAGAGCGATTTTTACTTTTTTTGAAATAGTTTCAAAATGAAATGTCAATTTTATAAATTAAAATTTAAAATAATC
>JAPMOQ010037043.1:30148-53316 GCA_026543055.1 Argiope trifasciata | reverse complement strand
TTGTTATTTTATCCCCTTATAGCTCCTCAGACAAGGGAATAGAAATTTCCCAGGTGAAAGAAAAACCTATACCCTACCGATGACGGCGAGTCTCTCCTAAGGGTGATTTTACTCCGTGACCGGTGATAACTCTTAAGAACCAACTATAGTTCCCACTATAAGGTTGAATTATGAATCAACTTGTAAATAATGGAAAAGTAGTTAAGTAAAAATAAACATTTAATTAGAATAAAGATTATATGAGCGATACACGTCTTACTTCAGTTTTACATCTTACTCCATTACATATTGATGCCAATATTCGTTTACAAAATATATTAAGATGAATACAATTACGATTATTTAATCGATTCACTTTATGTGAACCTTACATTCGGTCCCGCTCAATATAAAATTTAGACAGTCAAAAATAAATTTTAAAATTGAAGCGTAAAAGAAACAAAAATTTTGATGACAGCTCAGTAGTTCTCATTCTCTTCGTCTGTGCTGTTCTCTTCGTTGGTCGGTGTATTTCGTTTAAAGTAAGGACGAAGATGTAGTACGTGAACAACCTTGACAAATTTGTTCTGTTGTGTCGTAGACTTGATCTCGTAGCACACGGCCCCGACTGGACGCACAATCACAAATGGACCTTTGAAAATGGAAGAAAGTTTATCCATAAGCAGCAGCTTCCGGCAAAGTAACATCATCTCACTAGTAAATTTGCCGGAAGCTGCACCTAATATAGTTTCATCCGAAACAAGACTCATCCCTAAATCCACAAGACTCTCTACAACTCAAAAAGCTCAACTTAGAACAGATTCATATAAATAAGAATAATTCTTATATATATATATATATATATATATATATATATATATATATACGCAAGTTTAAGAAATCACAACCCAGGTTCACAATAAGAATGAAAAATATATTACAAAACTGTGTATTTAATAGTATAAGACAAGACATACTGAAAAGGGCATGCATAAGAATTTAATAATCATAATGGAAAATTAGAGGGTTGCTTCACCTAATCATTTCATGTGTCTATATAAATAGAACATAGTTAGCGATTAAGGGATTGCTACAACATTTATCATCCAGTTGCACTTTTTCCAGGCATTGTCGATACTGCCTTCCCTTTAGATTAAAATTTCCAAACAGGACTTATTTGTTTTCAACACTTTCCTCCTTCCAAAGATATCCTTGGCCAAATCCATCAAAAGTTGTCAGGACATGTCCTGACGAAGAAAATAGATGTGTTTCATACCCAAATGCACTTGAGACCTTGAGTTTCTTATATAGCAACAGAAATTAGACGCCATAAATAGCAGAATCTTCTGTGACGATAACAGTTTTATCGGGCGTGGATTGTTTCGATAAGTCTGACGCAGCTGGTACACCAACCCTGTCTTGAGGCAATGGACAAGGCAATTTGTTTCGTGGGAAGGTCTCTTTCTAACCAGCCACCTGCGTCCTCTCTCACCAGTGCTTTGGCACATAAAAAAATGGGAGCCTACGTGAGCAAACAACAAATGATACTGTTTCCTTTAGGATCCATTGTGTTCTTCGTGGGTGGATTATGTGAAAGTTGAGATAATCTCCCTTTATAGTATGTTAGAACCCAGTTATGGAGAAAAAACATATTTGTTTTCATTCTGGCGAGATAGTGACACGTGTCTGGGATTTTTATTCTTCTGGAATCGTTGATTTCGAAGATGAATAATCTAAATATTTATAGACTCCCCTTATTTCATAATCAGACTTTTAGCTAACTACATTAATCATACTTTAAATAATATTGAAATGAATTCGTAATATTGTTTATTTTATTATTTATTCATAAGGAAGAGTTTTTACAGATAATTCAAAGGATTCGAAGGATGAATGGCTCCCAATTTTGGCGGTGGATATGGCGACAAAGCGAAAGATTTAGAATATTGAAATGTTTTGAGAGTACAGCAGTTTCGCCATTTAAAAAAATATATCATGATCAATGAAAAAAAGTAAAGGCTCACAGAGGGATATTGGTATTTGAGTTGAGCTCAAAGGAATAGCTGCACTAAGTTCTTTTTTCCCCTTCTCTGAAAGCTTTGTGCAGTCATGATTGGCTTGATGTTTACGTGATTTTCTATATACAGTCTTGGAATTTCGGTAGTAATTTGTGTGTTTTCGATTGGAGTAAAGCTTTTTTTTGTATAATTGAGATGACGACTTTTCTACTTAATAAACGAATTTTCCAAAATCATGCTCAGATGATAAGCTTATACTTGACTTTTGATCTGTAATTTTCAAAACATTTTAAGAATGAATACACAATTTGAATCTAACGGATAAAATTCTGTCTGGTATAAATTCCCTCAACGACAATAGACGGAAACTTTTCGATCCAAAATCTGTACGATATTAAATAGTGGCATTGTGTCTGCGTGTAGAAATTAAAAATGCACATATTATTTTACTCCATACAATTTTTGAATTCCTATATTGAACTCTTTGAATTTATTTCAAATCTGCAAACCTATCATCTAATAGTAATTAATTTATGTTAAATATTTTGGATAAGTAAAAATTCTTTGATTCAACATTTGTTTTGTATGTATAAAGTTGATTTTAACTTATCTATTTAGAACTTGTCAATGTATATTTGAACTTGAAAGAAATATATTTTAAAAGTTTTTACTTGAAGGGATTAAATTTTAAACTATGCGCATTAGCTGTATGCCATTGCTAAGCCGATTGCCGTTGAAATAAACTATTTATAAAAACATAAAAAAAAACATGTTGTGTCTTATGGCACTTTTATCAGTCCACAGACAGCTATTTTAAAAAACGCAACAGAAAGTTAAGCCAACAAATCTTTGAGAATATTCAAGAGATACTCGTAAGGTAGCCCATTTATAGGAAAGATTTATTTCTGACTCCCATCCAGCCCGAAGGTACTTGGAAATAAATAGTGAATGACCAGATCGCCGCTGTAGCACCACTGATGAGAATTCTGGTTGAGTCCTAAGAGTCATCACCGTCCACGGTACAACCAGTAGGGAGTAGCAGTAGGTACATTCCAGAGGAAGTACGTCCCGTCATCAATGGGTGGAACTAGATCCCCCACCTTTAGTGTATCCACCGGGCTGGCTAAATCAAGGCACCATGCCAGACGCATCTAATCCTCAATTATGAAGTGCTCCCCACGAGGGTCCCATTTATAAGGAAATTATACATTCAATTATAGTCATGTAGCAGGCTTGTATTAAGAAGGAGCACTTCTAACAATTACAGCATGAGGGAACTTCCAAAGGCAATTCATCCATTGGTTCAGAAATATTGTGACTCAAAACTAACTAAATATATCCCTCACTGTGCTGAATACTTTTGAACGAAGAAGGAAGAACCAAAGAATTTTAGAATATTTCTTTAGGGGCTTCTATCATGCAAAAATATACCAACTCTTAAATTTTGAGAGACTAAATGGAAACTTTCAGTCCTTAAACACAAGTTTATTCAATGCAGAAAAAATGGGATATGTAATAGTTCTCTAGTAATATATCATCAAATATTTAAGACAAATATTTGCTATAAATCCACTTTGATTTTTCTCCAAATGCAAATTTCGCTTTGTAAAGAAGGGATTCGGAATTTTTAGAAAGTTAAAATTTGAATGAATTAAAGTACTCGTTTATAGAGGAATATTGAAGGATAAAAGAAATTTATCTGTCCATTGTTGTGTATGTGGTATAAAAATTTCCCCATGAATGATAAACCTCAGTAGCATAGCTTATCTGGCATTTGTTATCGAGGCCAACTTGCCTAATTGCTAGCTTGTTTGACGAAAAGTATTATTTCGTTTTCTGAATATTCACCAACCTTCTAAATAAATGTTATTCACAAGTATTATAGAAACTATATATTATTTCAAACATTCCATAGTATATATTTATTAAAAATTACCCCTGATAGTAAATTTCTCACAGAAATAGATTTTTATTGCTTGGAAGGTTGTCGCTTTGACGATTGATTCTTCATCCTCTATTAAATGTTAATTTCTGACTAAATTATATATCCAAGGAAATGACTCTTATTTTACCTGAAATCAAACTCATTTGTAAAATTTAAAGCTGACCATGATCTGATTGTAGCAATACATGGAATTTCTGAATGATGTATAAATGTAGTTATCAGTGAAATAAGTATCATGTAATTTGCAGTTGCTAAAATGTCCTATGTATAATTATATATAACTATAACATTATAACAACTATGTATATCGATTGTTGGAAATTCAGAAAAAAAGTATTATATTTTTCAGCAATCAAGCTAGCAATGAGGCTAGTTGGTTTCAGTAATAAAGACCAGGTAGGCTTTGCTACTGAAACATTCACCATTCTTCTGGAATAATTAAAACCATTTACACATCAATGGACAAATAATTTTCTTTATTTCTCTTGAAAATATCCCTTAAAATTGACAGAAGAGTTTAGTTTGGTTATATTAACATCCTGTTTGGAAGCAAAGCTAGGACTATTTTAGGAAGCTATCATCAAATTACATTTCAAGTATAGAGCTGGGATTACCTGGTTGCTAAGGCGTTGGATTCCTTGGACAGTGAGTTCGAACAAAGACTCCCCGAGTATATGGTGGCTGTTGCTCGTATAAATCTGTCATGGCCACAAAGTCCTCCATGTCAAGGCTGTGAAACAGGGGGTACTAATTCAGAGATAATTATTCTATGATTCAGGTATAAATTACGGTCTGTTTATGAAATGCTTGAATGAAATCCGTCCCTTAAAGAGGGTTGTGCCGCATGAGCAATTAAGCCTTATTTCTGATCCTAGATGGCACTAATGAAACAAGAGATGCTCTGTCAGGTTAAGCCACTGGCTTTACAGCCAACAACACATTTCAAGTATTATTTTCAGATGTAAAATAAAAATCTCGAATCTAACTTTGTAAAAAAAGAAATCTAAAACAAATATAGAAATACAAGTTTAAAATATAAAAAAAATACGCTCAAAGGGAATTCAAATTAGAAGAATGGAAATCAAAAACAATTTTAAAGACACGCAGCATATTCGAAACAGAAAATAAATACAATAATGCATTTTCGTGAATGCCATTATTAAAACAAGACTTCTTTTCAAATAAATATCTCTTTGAAATAATAGGCTCATTATTTTTCATTTCAAACTTGAATTTAAATAGAATTTAATAGCTTCCAATTTTTTCTAAATAGAACTGTATACATTCTTCTTTCCGAATTACGAGAGAAAAATGTTTTCTGCTGGCTGTCATTCAAAATAAGGACATGGTTAAAAATCACGTGATTGAAAAATAAATGATGAATATTTAGGATACTGTATCTCTTTTTCGTTTATGTAATATTCTCCGCTGTCTTTGCTTTGTGAATTTCTTGTTATACTTTTTCATATTATGAGAGCTCTGTGGGTTTGAATGTTTGTATTATTCTTTGACAATATTTTTTTTCCATCTTAAGTACCTGTTAGTTTATGTATCCTACCTCATTATGAATAGCATTGTTGTTACAAATTTCAAAGTATTAGGCAGTTTTGATAACAATGCATTACTTGTTATTCTAAATTTAGATGCAGTATTGAAAAAAAATAAGGATAGGAAGTTTATTACATTTTTATTATGTAAATTATATATTCAGCAACAATCAAAAAATTTAAATTCTACTTACGTAAATGTTTATATTTTTAAGGGCATCTTTTTTTAAGTTCACTTACATCATTCTTGTAACGAATGGATTTCCTAATCTCCTTTTTTTTCTTTTATTTCCTGAAATTCTGGAGTTTTGCAATGATTATTTCGTAATTTTTTTCTAAGATTGTATTTTTATACATAATTTTAGATACATCACAGATAATCTATTAAATATTTGGAAAACTGAGCTTCAATCAGCAGTTTTCCTTTTTTTTTTCTTTTTGTAAACTCGTATTTTTTCGGAAAAAATATTTAGATACGAATAATATGCTGATTACATATGAATATTTTCCCATCTTATTTATTGATGAATTGACAATATAAACAAAAGCAATCATGAATGAAATTAGTTTAATATGTCAGAAGGTCTGTTGCATGCTAAATCTATCAGACCAAATGTCCTCTCCCTGGTGTGGTGTGGAGGTGCATATTAAGTGTCGTCCACAACACCTGACTGCGGTTCAAAATTACGAGGTCCGTCCCAAAATAGCTCTAGAGATGCTTTACATCAAAACGTTAATATAACTAATCTAAATCAAACAAAGATTCTTCGGTGGAATTGGATCTTGAACCTGGGGCTCTTGGTTTCCGAATACTGGATATTATAGCTCTTGTAAAAGGGCATTAAGCGTTCTATAATAAATGTCGGACTTAGAATCCTGTTGGAATTATCACCAATATTCTCAGTTATTTTGTGTTTCTGCGAAGTCTGTTATCAATGAAGGTGGTTATGAAGTCGGCATCTATTCAACAGCTATTACTGTATATGCAAAACGTATTCCTTAGCAGGAGACTTAATGAGCAGAAAAGAAATATTACAAATTAATACCATTGATTCTTCCTTATAGTCGAAGGAAAACATATAAAAATTTCTGTACAACGCGAATACACATCAGGTGCAAATGCACATGCTCAACGTATTTACCTCGTGATTGTGACATCAAATAAATTGGAACCATTGAATTAAATGAGTATATTCTAACTTTTGTTCTTCTTCCTATTAAGAGCTATTGTCTGTGAAAATGTTTCTGGAAGATACTTAACGTAGTTAATGTCAAGGCAGTCTCTAGAGAACGGACGTAACTTTTTATTTAGCTGGCACAGGTCTCCATGCTAGAATTCAATACCGCATCATGACTGCTTTGGAACGTGAACAGAATGCAATTTCGCTCAACAAGAAAGGCCTTTTTTCTTGTGGTTTTCTACTTTTTTCCATGAATAAAACAAATTATTTTATTTCAATCCCAACCAACATTATATTTTTAATTTAGTATTGTCTGTTAGACGCATTTGATACTAGTTGATAAAGCCAATATTTCTAGAAACAAAGTGTTATTTTTTTATACTAATTATCTACATTCAGTGACTAGTTACTCCACCAGAATTAAAGATTATTAAACATTTTTCCTAAATATTTTTTTAAGATGATCTTGAAAACTTCCCCAGAAAAATATTTTGAAATTTTAAATTTTGTAAGCATATAATTCCTTCTATTTTATTTCTATACCGTTTCTTTCATATATTATTCATTCTTATAATTTTCTCTCGAATCTTTATAAAACAGAATAAAGTAAAGAAATAATTAAAAATTAGTCCATTGAATTTTTTCCTATATTGCCAGTTGAGCCTCATTTGAAACAAAAATGAAATTTCAAAAAAATTAACTAAAAAGATGCTTTACATTGAAACGAACTCAACATTGAAAAATAAGGCAAGTCTTGATAATGAGCAAAGGGAAAAAAACCACACTGAATAATGTATTAATTGCAATATTGTCAGTAGTTTGAGCTTCACTACAAGATGAAATAATTTCTTGTAAAGTACTAGAAAATTTCTGGTGTCAAACATGCAAGTGGATTATATCGATGCTTATGCATTTTTTTTTTTGTTTAGTTTCATTATTTGAATTAATTTCTCGTTCCAAATCAACATGACAGTTATTGTGGAACGATCGTTATTATTTTCAACTATGATCAGATGGGTAGGAGAAAATTTCAATCACGTATCTAAAATTTCACACCACACAAACATGAAAATATTTGGTCAATGAAAGTTTATTCAATGTCTAATTTAGTGATATTCCCTCTCTTTTTAGAAACAGCCTGATTATTTTAAGTTGAATTTTATAATTATGAACGCAAATGATAGAGGGACATAGGGGCCTGGTAGTAAGGCCTGGGAGGGTCCCAGGCTCGTGTCCCGATTCCACTAAAGAACCGTCGTATAGTCGGGTCTGGTGCAAGTTGAATCCGTCGGTGCAAAATGCCTTCCCGCTGCTGTGGGGTTGAAGTTTAGAGAAGAGACACCAGCTGAAGTCACGTCCTTGTCATCAGACATTTGTTTAAAATTACGGAATCCATCTCAATGTGTTACTTTTAAAAAGCGGGACGTTAATGTAACCAAATCAAACCAAATTGACTCAGGAAATATTATTCAATGTCTAGTATAGTGAAATTCACTCAAGATTTAAAAACATTATTTTTTTTCAAAGTTGAGTTTTACAATTTTGAATACAAACAGATGACGAGGGCAACACCTGCAAGGCATCGTTTTGCAATTTACTGCACTACATAAGTGAGAACATATTAGATTCAGGAATCAGGTTTAAGTTTGGAAGATCCATATACACGACAAATTTTGATTCAAATCAAGTTTTGTATTTATATCACTCTAGCTCCAAAAAATTAAAACTTTATCAATATGCATTATCAAATGTTTTGTGTCGAAGATAACATCTAATAGTCAGCAAATTTGAATTTCCTCTTCAAGAATTTCTGGCCCTCTGGTAAGGTCAAGGCTTCGGAGCCGGTGAGTCTCAAATTTGAAACTCCATTCCACCGAAAAACTGTCATGCAAATGGGTCTGGTGCACTTTAAATCCGTCAAGGTCAAAGATTCCCCTGCTGGTGTGGGGTGGGTGATACTTGTGATAGGGGGGAGGGAATTTAGCTCAAAGGCGTCGTTCTGGTCATCTAACTGCGGTTCAAAATTACCAGGTCCATCCTAAAATAGACTTAATGTTGAAACTCGAGCTTGTTGTGCGTTAACCCAGTGATTCTCAACCTGTAGGGCGCGCCCCCTAGGGGGGCGTGATCCCACTAATGGGGGGGGCAAGAGCATATCCAAGAGAAAATGTTATTTAAAAAATTGATTAAGTGACTGAAAGGAAAGAACACACACACTTACAAAACAAAATACATTTCGACATATTTAATAATTAACTTATTAAATTAAAACAACTTACTAAATTAAAAACAAATTTAATAATTATTAGTGACTTCCTTTCGCCTGTCTTGCAGAGCAAAGTTTTTTGAAGGAGGGTTTAATATTAGAAATTAACTATATTAGAAATAGACACTCTTGGTTCTTTTTCTATATTTAGCTGAGATCTATATTTTGTCCTCAAAGAAGAGACCGCAGAAAATCCAGTTTTACAAAGGTAAGATATTGAAAATGGTAGTAGAATGTGAAATGCCCTTGATTTTAGTGCAGAAAACTCATCATCCACTTCTGCCCAAAATTCAAAGAGTGATTTATTACTAAAATTGTCTTTTGGTTTCGCCGCTTGCCGTGGAATCTATGAAGGTTTCTTCCTCTTCAATTGAAAGTCCTTCGGGAGTATTTTGAAATGAATCCCTCACCTACTTGTAACTTGATATCAGTTTGTCGTCTGCAAGAAAGCACTTTTTAAAATTCTTTACTAGCATTGCTAAATGATTTTCAATGGTTACAAAAACAACTTTTACATGTTGTTCTTCAGCCTTGTAAGTTTTAATAAAATCATTCGAATTTGCAAACATTGTTACGTTTTCTTGCTTTAAATTTCTTCCACACAATTCCAATTTAGTACAAAAAGCATTAGCTTTATCACTCGTATCCAATATATGTGTATTTGCTCCTTGCAGTTGAAGATTCATTTTTGAGCATTATTTGTTAGTGATTTTGTTCAGTGTGGTAATATTTGAAATGTAGGATTCATATAGGTATATAGTTAATATTATGATGCAACGTATATATACGTTCCAGTGATAGTGACCAGGAAAATTGAGCGTATATATACGCTAATGATGCAAATGGGTTAATATAACAAACTAAACAAACAAATGACAAGAGTAACATCTGCATCAGCGTCTTTTCTACAAACTTCTGTACTACATTATATCCAACTCATGAATCAGGTTTGACGTGTCTACATATAAGAGGAATTTTCATTAAAACCAAGTTTTGAGTTTTTGTCACTTTAGCTTCAAAATAAAAACTTTATAAACAGACCTTATTAAGCATTTTGTAGAAGATAAGCTTTAATGGGCAGCAAATTTTGCAGTTTCTGTTTAAAAATTTGATTGATGATCTGTTTATTAACCAAATTTTAAATTAAACTTGAAAATACTGATAAATTCTAACTTGTAAATTTCTAAAAGACATTAAAATACTTTTTTATTCTTCCGCAATCATTTATTACCTGAGTGAGAAACAAACGAAAATATTTCACTCGAAAAGCTAATACATGCTTCCAATATTTCTCGTTGCAAATGAGAAAAATAAGCAAATAATCTTCTTTCCGAGTTTAAAAATAGCAGCACGGCATCATTTTCTCTGACAAAATTACACTCTTTCAAATAAACATCGGCCTTAACTTCAATCGACAACTCTCTTCCCTTTCACTCGGATCTTGCATGGTAATATGCAGGAAACGCGAATAAAAATGTTCTATCTGAAAATTGTGTTCGAAGAGGGATGGGGTGGTGGAAAGGGGGGTGGAATCATGGCAGGGAATGAAAACAGTAATTGGACTTGTCCACAGAGACACTGGGGTAGGGGAATCATAAGGAAGATAAATGAACCCTCTAGGGACTTTGCTGCTGTGGGTGGACCGGAAAAAGAATGCATACAGGGGGGTGGCCGCAAGTGGGACCGCACGCGTTAATCCTCATCCCCCCGTGAAAAGGGCGGGAAATAAAGTGGATGGTGGTCGCCCTATAATTTGCCTCCTGTTTTGTTTATTGTCTGAACACTTTTGAACAGGAGGTGAAAGCTCAATTATGAGTCCTTTCCTGATGGACACCATGTCAAATATAATTTTGCAGTGCACGATAAATTTGAATGGTAGCGTTTTAACTTGGTCTTCTGTCTAAGCTTGAATTCTTAAAGTTTTCAGATTTATTTTAAAAACTAATAGCGTGTCAAAGGTGGATACAGTTTTTTTTTATATCACGATTTCGCAAATTTTTAATGGATGTATACATAATAATAATAATAAAGACAGAGAATATCAATCTAGATAAAATGAATTATTTTAAAAAATAAAATGAACTTTTTTAAAATTCTCAGATATTATTAAGGTATCCGATTACGTTAAAAAGACTGTTATCAACCACACTGGCGAATTTGTATTATTATTATTATTTCTTATTGTTCAGATTTTCCTCTTCACAAAATAACTTATATTTTCTAGCAAAAGAAAGGCCTGACCTATCATCCAGAATCAAATATTTTTCTGCTAAAATTTGTCTTTAATTTCAATTTTCTCAAAAGTTTTATTTCCATAAAAATTCTCCTCTGTTTACATGCTATGCCAATAGAAATATTTACATAAAAATTTCAGCTCGTGTTTTAAATAATATATGGCAGTGAAATGAACCAAAAGTCTTATTGCAGTAGAAATGTTTTTTGATTTATAGGTGTTTTTAGAAATATTAAATTATGAATTTATGGAAAAAATGCATATATACGTATATTTTTACCCATAACTTCTCCGCATTTCAAAATTTTTGATGGTAATGATCTGAGATGGCACACCCTCTCTAATCCACACCACACCAGCGGGAGGACGTTTGCCCTGACAGACATATCTCGCAACAGACACTCTTACACGACAATTCTTCGGTGGAATCGTGTCTCGAACCTGAAACAATCCGGTTCCGAAGCTGAGACTTTATCACCAGACTACCATGGCCTATGGCCTGATGAATGAATGAAATGAAGTCCTCAAGGTTCAAAGTTCCGATGTCTTTCCAAAAAATAGCCTTTTTTTTTTAAAAAAAATGAAATGAAAGGAATAATTAAAACAGACAAATTTAGTAACTTTTGATTGAAGCAAGATACTTCAAATCTCTGAAGGATTTTGGAAATATTTCGGCAATGCATATCTATCTGTAAATTCGAAGAAAAATTAGCACTGCTTTCTATCGGTGAAACAGAAAGCCTGCTAGTATATTTTAATGATGCGTCAAGAATGTCAGACCGAAGGTTTCGTTGTAGCATACGTGGCTGCGTGCGTTGTTGACCAAGTCAGTTTGTTTGAATTATTCCAGTCAAAGATGGAGCAGAAGTACGTTGTAGTTGTATTGCAAAGTTTGCCAGACACACACTCAGCTCATGGAAATGAGGAACCACGGTTTCCTCTGTATCATGAAAGGCTTTCAAACGCATGCCGGCTCAATCACGGACTGTTTTCACAGAAGGTAGTGAGAAGCTGTAATTTGAATATTCTACAATCAACTGTCAGAAATGGTTGAGAACAAATATTTTACAAATAAGTTTAAAGATATTTTTGAAATATTAACTCTTTGATGTAATCAATGCCAGATAAATAAAAACAATCACTGCAATAGAGTAAATAAAAATTATATGTAAAATTCAATATTGATTTTACGATTTTATTTTCCTTGCGAAAATGATATCGCGCGTTTAATTGCTGGGAGTATTAAATTTAAAATTTAATAAAAAGTAGACTTTCTATAAAAAAGTGGTAAATACATTCAAAATTCAGTGCACATTATGCTGTAAGGATTTGAATTATTCTAAAAAAGATTTTATAATTCTTCAAATTTTAAATTTCATTAGAATTTTCATCGAAAATCCAAGAAAGTAACTCTACCTTACAGTCTTCTACCATTAAATGAAATATCGAAAAATTCTGAAAAATTATTAAAATTCCATGATAAAAGATTTTTTTCTTCTTTTTTCTGTATTTCTTAATTCTTTTTTTTATATCAGAGAGAAAAGTCTGTAGTATTAGATTAAATTAATTCAAAAAGACAGCACAAATAGAAGGTTAGCTTCAGTGCTAAAAGTTTTCGGAAAAAATCATCATATTGAAAAATAAATCTCAGTATGAGATTAATTAGGTAATGCACTGCTAAATTCTACTAATATAAATTCTCAGCTTACTAAAGTAAAATATAGAAAAATGAGAAACATTGTTTTACATCTATTTTTTTCTAGTGTCACCAGAAACCATACTACTGGTAAATATGTACAAAAACATTAAAAAAAATAAAACGTTATGTAAATTTTAATTAAATTTCAAAATTCAAGTCTCAGACTACATTAAAACACAGTTTATATTACTTTTGTTAAAAATTACTACTATTTATTTTCTTACTATTAATTATTTTTATGTCACAAACTCAAGCATACGCTCTTCTGCCTATATGTTACGATGAAAAACATATTTTTTTATTGCTTTACTGCATAAATTTTTCAAACCATTTTCAACTACGTTGTATATGCATTTAAAAGATGAGAATTTTAGAACTCTCAGATTATAAAAATCATGCTTTAAAATATCAGAAATAAGTTTACTTTTTAAGTAAAATAACATTTTTAACATTCTTATCCTTCTTAATCTTTCAGATATATATGAATATATTTTGTTATTTTAATTTATATTCACCTGACCCTAAATTTTAATTATTCAAAAAGAATTTAACAAAATATTAACTATGTGCATGAATTCAATAAATATCAGCAATAAGGAACATACAAGAAAAAACTATTTATATTTACCAAAATTAATAATTAAACATTAATGATTAAAAGAATATTTTTTAAATTTGAGTTTAGAACATTGTAGCAGGATTATTCAGACTTCGGTTCACAATTAAAACAACATTGATTCCTAAATTTTAAAAAAATCAAATTTAAGCATTAATGTTTAATCAACAATTTCAATTATATTTATTTTAAATTCAAGTTCTTATGCATAATTTAATATTCTTCATTCCCTCAAGAAAATGTTTTTGAGTATGAAATTGAGAAAGAAATTAAAGTTATATTAGTTTAATGAATTAACATCGCTCTATTCCTTGTACATAAAACTATCCAATAAAATCAAGACTTATGACATCATATTGCTCCTGGATTCATCTATCTAACTTAAGGGTTATTGTAACTTCTTTTCCTTTTTAGGCATATGCTATATACAGACATTAATTCCTCAAGATTCAATATTGAAGAATACAAGAAAATTAAACATTATATGTATACTAGATACATATTCAACTTATACTAGACATACAGACACTAATTCCTCAAGATTGAATATTGAAAAATACAAGACAGTTAAATATTTTATGTATATTATATACGTATTTAACATATACTATATACAGACACGAATTCCTCAAGATTGAATATTGAAGAATACAAGACAATTAAATATTTTATGTATCAATGAAAATGAATTTAATTTCAGTGCAACAATGGAATCAATTATTTAAAATAAGAAAAAAAATATTTTGAAGAATTGAAAAAAAAAAATAACCAGAGAGAAATTGCACTATTATTATTGCACGGTAATATTTTTTTTATAAATAAGACCCATAAAAATTCACCAAAAGACATCAAAATCTCGCTTGATTTTTTAATTAGTTGAAATTTGATAATTAATTACTATTGATTATTCCAAAGTGCTCAATCACTCTGAAAATCATATCTTAGCTAAATTTAGTAATTATAGGTCTTTTTTATTTCATTTCCTTTGCATTACACACATTTTTCTTTATTATTAGACTGATATAGAAATTCAATTATGGGTAATGTTAAAGAATTAGATACATCAGTAATGCTGATACTATTCTGAAATTATTTGCACAGATAAATTTGATTCTTTATGGTTTTGCACCACAAAAAATAGGGCAATTTTTATATTAAAGATTTATTTTATTTTGAATTTTATATAATAATGATTTCTTTGTCAGTATTAGATCATAAATAAAGGAAAAAAACAAATGTAATTCTGTTATCACTAATTTTTTTTGACGCAAAGGACTTTTTGCTTTCTAAATATAAGGAAATTAAAAAGTTTTTGATTTAAGTGTTTAACATTGCTAATTTAAAGTGTTTAAAATTGACTTTTTTTTCTTTCACCAAACAGCATGCTGGGATTTCAAATATTTTAATATGTATGTATGAATAATAAAATTTAAAACCATCCACCATTAAAAATAATGATATTTAGTGTTTAGGAAAAATTATTTTCCTGAGTTTCTAGATAATTTTTTTTTCTATTTATGGTGATAATGTTATTTTCCTTTATATTGTTTCATCGAATTATTATTACGTTCTTTTACTGTCTAAGCAGAGCATTTAATAAAATTCATATTTAAAATAAGAGTTCAAAATTTATATTTGAAGTTTTTTTTTTTTTCGAAATATTAAAAGTTAGTTTCAAAGACAAAATAATAATATTGGATTCTTTCAGATTATTTTCGCTTACCTTTAACCAATTTCCACTGAATGACTTTGTATTAATTTTACAGTGAACAACATTTGGCCAATATGGAGTTTTTTTACCATTATATTAATCTAGATAAGTTTGTGTGAGCTTGATAATTATGTTTTATTTCAATACATCCTCATTCGCAATTAATTTAAGCAAATTGAATTTTCTTGAGTTGCACCCGCTGGAAGTGAATTGTCGAAATAAATGCTTCTTACAAGTCTAGATATTTATATAAGGTATGCCTTAAAGAATTTCATCTATAATTTATAAGAAATAAAAACTAAAAGAAAAGATTTCAGAAATCATTTCTAAGTTTTAATACACTAATAAATCTATTTTCCTAAAACGGTTTTTACTGAATTTATTTTCTTAACTTCAATTGAGATAATGCAATACTATTACATATAAATACATTCTTTTTCGATTACAATTCAGAAGTAATCTCTGCTGCGTGGGTGAATGTCAAGTGCAAATTTAATTTTGATATGAAATGGGCAAGTTTAAATGCTGCCTTTAGCTATTTATTGATAAAAACAAGATTAGAAAAATACGGATTTTGTTTTTCGGATTAAATATTCCATTCATAAACAACCTGGATCAAGGATATTGGAAATCAGGGCTTCAGCTTTAATAAATGTTTTTTATGAATCTATCTATTTAGAGAATTTACTACATCTAAATGACCCTGTTCACTTGGCTGTTTTGGATCATATCAGATTCTAAATCAAGGTCCCAACCCCACAAGTTACAACCCACACGAAGCGATTCTTATGATGTATCGCCAGGTGTTTATGAAAGTGTAGGCGTTAAAGTCGTGCTAATATCTCAAGATCACTACAAGTTATTAACAAGCTATTTTGGTATTAATCCTATTAGAAGGACATGAAGAAATTTTCTTGTGAGACTGCGATATACGGTCTTTAATAGTCTTATTTATAAATAAAATGAATCTTGTTTAGTATTCGTTTTATTTCTGAATAGCAAATCTTAAAATGGATGCCCTAAATGTAGGACGATTATTACTAAAATTGTGTCTACAAGAATTATAGAAATGAATTTATATCATGAAATTTAAAAATATTATTTATTTAACGTTTGTTAAATAAATTTTATAATAGTTTTATTTTTGTCAACATCCATGGATAAATATTAAATTATTAAGAACAGATTGTAAATACATTAACTAAATTGGAACTGTAACTCCATTCATAGAATATTTTTATTTTTTCTAAACCTTTCGGAATTTTTTTTGTGCCAATAATTGTTAACTTATTTTATAATATATTATTACCAGCTTCTTAAATTTTTATAAATTTATCTTGGTCACAATTATAAAATGATCTATTTATTGAAAGCGATCATTTGTAATAACTTATCACCTTCTCTATAGGATCAAAATCACGAGTTCTTTTTTTCACTATTATAATATTTTCCCTTTGAATAATTCCTATGAGAGAAAATAAAACTATGTCTGTGTAGGTATTTGAAATGATCACATTATAAATATTTCTCGCATTTGTATAAATCCAACTCTTCAATCTAATTTAAAATGCAGGTTTAAGGTTAATCACCTGATTTCTGTGTTCTAAGTTTCTAACAAATATTTTAAAGAAATATTGAAAGTTATACCAGTTTGATTGTATGAAATGGAAAAGGGATTTCTACAGTGCAAAAAAGAAAAAAACAGAGATTGTTAATATACAAAACAATAGATGATAATCTATATTAGAAGAAATTTTCTGTTAAAAATTTCTAAAACTTATCTTTTCTTCAGACACAAAGCGAGAGCGGTTCTCCAAAGATTTCTTATATTCGCTCTTATATAAATTTTACTCCTGTTTCACTCCCCCAGTAGTGTAAATTTTAGAAAGCCATGAGTGTTGAAGTTTGTATTTACTTAGTCCAATTCATTAGCACTTCACACTAAGAAGTACGGTGATGAAAACAGTGGCTGCTTTTTTAATAGCTTTTGGAGCACAAATTAGCTAATAATAGCTTTTGAATCTAAACTATTGAAGCAAAATTTGACACAGATCTGCAGTTACAGTAACAACAAGTAAAATAAAAAATTCAATTCTTACTAAGTTCAGCAAAGAAATAATTTATTTTTTTATTAAATAATTATCGAAAAAATTATTGATCATCAAAAATTATTGAAATTCGAAAGAATTGAACTCGGATTCTTTACCTTCACGTGAAAAATACAGAATCCTTTCAGTTTACCGATGGAACTACTGCTAGCTGGTATTAGTTTTCATAACAAACTGCTAAAACTCTATTTAAAGCATTAAAAATTAATTAAATGTAATGAATTAATTAATGTTCGAAAAAGTTATTTTTACATCAAGTGTCCTCCATACAAGTTTAAAAAATTATTTGAACTTGAGTGGATGAATAAAAAGTACTTTATTAACGATTGAAATTTTGAAGAAGATATATAAATAAATATATATAGGGAGAGTGTAAAATAACCGAAAGAATTCAAAAAAGCGTAGCAAATTTCCTTTATATTTTTTACTCCCTTTTGGGGATTATTATGTTTACATACATAAGAACATACAGAGAGACAGACGATTAACAAGATTTAATATAACAAATTTCATTTATGATGTATCAAGAGCATTCTTCTTAGAAGCTAAAAAAATAATTTAATTTATCTTAAGTTTTGTATTAGTAACTTATCACATACACATACATGTTAAAGCAAGAAAGATAGGCGATTTCTGTTTGATTTTACTCAAAATTTGATAAAAATCAGTAGATTATATGATTAAGAATTTTCCTCCTCCAATCTGTCGGGTTCGTTTACTTATGCAGTTGGATGTATGGTGTAGAAGATGAACAACGTAATGATCAATCCTTCAGTAGAAGACAAAACACAGACGACGAAAGAAAGGAAAGAATAAACACGACAGATATTTACAGCACAAGACAACTATGTACAGCCTAGACGAACACACAGGACAGCACATAGCAGCAGACAATAGCCTACACGTAGAAATTCGGTAGTGACAATGTCCACAGGACACAAAGTGGCCAGACAGAATTCAGCAGGAGTCGGAATCTCTGAAGGATTCTGTCTATGCTCAAGTAGGTCTCCACAAACGGCTGAAACTACTCCTCTGACTCTTCTCACTTTCGCTGCCGACTCACTACTTCACACAACGAACTACAACACAAGACGCCAGAATACGGCATATACAGAAATTCAGCAGTTCGTCGTTGTTTCGGTATTCTCTCAAAGACTCTTCCCTTCAGCATTCTTATCTACCGCAGATTCAATAGCTTTCAGTTCTGGTCTACCGATAACTACACTTTAGGATTACCAATGCAAGATCTCTAAATTCAACTATTCGTGATTGATCACGTTGCTCCAGCTTCAGATTGTCGGCTTTATATATCTCCGGGAGGCGGGGTAAAAAGCTTCTGGACCAATCAGGATCAATCTGGACGTATCTCGGCTCCTAATATACGGATCGGGAAAATTCTCAAAGTTTCGGGTAATATCCATTTTGTCGCTAAAGTCGCCAAATTCATCTGTAAGTAGCCAAGTTTTTCGCCACTAAAGCGACACCCGGGTACCATTCAATACAGATTTCTGTAAATAAGTCTTCCTTACGATGACATTATTAGAGAGGAAAAGCAATATTACAGGTTCGTAACAATATGTTAAATCATATTTTAGTTGATCTTAACAGTTTGCAAATATATCTTTTTTTGTTAGTTAGTTGTCATGAAATTGGTACAAAATTTCATGCGACTCTATATTTTGAACACAAAACCTATCGCAAATGACGCCCATATTTTCCATCAATATGTTTATTTTTTATAACTATCATGTTCACTTATACTAGGACAATTGAATAAATAGATTTCTTTAAAGGGAAACTCTTGCCATATCTGATTGAAGCTTACAAATTTGGCACAGAAGTCATAAATCCAATTTCATTTGTGTAGTTTGAAACGTGTTTGAGTTATAATATTCACAGACAGATGAATATGTTTCCAAGTATGAGTTTTTCCAATATGTTTCATGGGCATTAGTAATATGGGAAATTGCAAAAATATGTCGTTCAGATATTTTTATTTCGGATATTATCACTTGATTCATAAAACCCACTGAAACTTGTTAATACGGATTTAGGTTAAAACTATCGTTACATTATAGAAAAGAATTGAAGTATATTAAATAATTAACTTAACAGCAAATCACACCTCCTTTTCTATTGCTAGCATGGCCCTTTTCAGGTTTGGTATAGATGTAGGTGGACTTTATTAAAAAAAATTGCACAGCATTTAATTTGAAAAAAAAAGGACAAAATCCGAAAATATCTAGCATAAAAAGAATTGACAAAAATTAGAATAAAAAATATCTGGAATACAATGAAACTAGATGATTGGACATGATAATGCACAATATATGAAAATATAACAGAATTATAAAAGTAGTTACTTTTTAATAAAAGTAACTTGTATAAATTAACATGGAAAAACAACTAAAAAACTACTTAAATAAACTACTTTTAATGAAGTAACTACTTTTATAATCAAGCAGTTACGCTCTCTTTATACTTTGATTATTAAGTAGTTAACTACTAATCACTTTTATAATTAGTAGTTAAAAGATTTAATACGAATAAGATACGAGGTGTATTAAAGGATATCCAGTTTGATATGATTAATCTATCAAACTGTGCAAAGATTTATTTCTGAGTGCATTACAATGATCAAGATAATGCTTTTAAGGGAAATTCACAGAAAAATTTATAAGAATTCAAAGCCAAATGCAAAGATTTCCAATGCATTCATTCCATTGCAATTAATGAGTTCCACAAATAACTATAAAATTTCAATTGTTAGAGGATTTCGGCAAAAATATCGAAATTTGAAAACCTCTTCACTAGTTGAGTGTCCCACCTGTTCAACAGAGCTGTTGTTTCGTGGGAGGTTCTGGAATATGGATTTGTGACAAGATCTATGATAAAATGTCAGCCACCACCATATTTCAAAATGATGGATCCAGCAATAGTTGGATTGCGTGATACATTTGGATATCTTGTAGTGACGGAAACATGCAACTTGCTGAAAAATATCCTTTAGATGAAAAAAGGAATAAATTGCATATAAGGAGATTATTTATGAAATATTTTAATTTTTGATGGCCGTGAAAGGGGTTTTAATTATATAAATATTTTATTAAATTAGTAGACTACAATTTAGTTGGTAAATAGATGTGATTTAATCTATCGAAAATATTTTCATAACACAGTTATAGTTAGTCAGAAATACATCTATATACAAATACAATACAATATTTACATCTATATAGATATTAACATTACATCTATATAATATTGTATTTATTTAAAGTCTTAGTCATTGTTTTGTAAAATCGTCCTTCAAATTTTTAAAATTAGGATTACTTAAAATTTATTTAAGCTGTCAGAATCAATTTAATTAGCATTTTTGAGAGTACAAAGAATTTTTAAACTGTGAGGAGTGCTATATTTGGCGAGAAGAAAAAGAAAAAGCATAGAACCTATCATTTTTTGCACATTCTATAGTTGTTCATGCTTTTGCAAGTACAACAAGTTTGTAGTGTAAAATCGGTAAATTTTAATAGAATAATTATATAAATCAGAAACTTTTCTTCTCTGTGATATTCATTTGAAATTTTTTGAAATGAATAATACAATTCTATGTTTTATGAATTTCTTTGAGGAGTTAGTTTTCTTTTCATCAGCTAAACATTACTGTTTCTTCCAAAAGAATTGAGAAAGATAAAAGTATAGCTAATATACGAATATTTGATACATGAAGTCATGTTTTTTAAAACTGATGCTTAACTCCTTATTTCAAAAGGAATGAAATTGATTGGAGTATAGTTAATTTATAAACACTGAACATTTATAAAAACCTCAAGAGAAATTTAATATAAAAATATATCAAAACGATTGTTAAAACCCAATGCAATACAAAATTATCATTTTATTACTTCTTAGCAATCAACTTTTTGAAAGAGTTATCAAGATATTTTACATATACCTCTCGTTGGCTCGATTGTTCGACGCCTTGGTGAGAATCTTAAACCCAATTATCTGGATTCTCACCTGAAAGCATTTTTTACTTTCTCTTACAACCAGTATAGAGAAAATGCAGTAATAGTAAAAAAATACGAATTTGTTGTGATAAATCTCAGCGTTTTAGACCTTTCTGATATCGAAAAATACATTTTTCGGAAAATGTCCGTCTGTCATCTCAAAACTTCTTTTACATAGAAGGTTGAAATTTGGAATACGGTCCTTACTCTAAATTTGTGAATTCCAGACAAATTTTGAGTAGAATTCGTTCAGGTAAATTTGTTGCCTAGCTGTTGGAATATAAGTTAATACGTTTTGTGTAGAAATTTAAGACGAATATGTGTGTCTTGTTAAATTTAACTGTGGAGTGTCTCTTGGTCTACACTTTTAGAAATAAGTAAAAACTATGAGTCAAACGCGCAAGGACTTAAATATATTAAATTTGGTATGTGAATTTGAGTTCAAAAATTCAGTTTTGTGTCATTTTTTGTTTGTTTTAGTCATTTGAGAAAAACATGCATGGAATACAAATTAGACTTTTTACGCTAAACGCATGATAGAAATTAATGTCAAATATCTCACCAAGGATGAGAAAATCCAATAAAAATGCTAAATTCAAGCCAAAAGTTGATATTTCTCAGCTATTTTATGGTAGTGAATTATAAGGAATTCTCTGTCATGATAGGATTATTAGAAAGTGGATATTTCATAACTATTCTATGTTAGTGCTATATATGGAATTCTCTGACATGTTAGAATTACTAGAAAGTTGATATTTCACAGCTATTCTATGGTTCTACTATTCAATTCAACATGTAGAATTATCTGTCATGATAGGATTACTAGAAAGTTGATGTTTCACAACTATTCTATGGTTCTACTATTCTATTCAGCTTATAGAATTATCTGTCATGATAGGATTATTTGAGACTAGACGCCTTTGGCGACCAGCTGGTTCGCCAAGAGTAATGGGGTCTAAGATTTTCAATTAAATACATATGTGCCTTGCTCTCTTTATAATTTCTCTGCCAGATATACTTAAACTTCGAAAGTCACATAACACTGATTTACTAAATTAATGATATAGATGTTGCAAACGATCATATAAACCTTTGTCTTGTATTTCTTTTTTAGAAAACATAACATTTAATATTTATTTAATTTCATCCAATTACGTGGTGAATGTTACATTTTTTTTCGATTTAATTTGCAGTCATAGTTAATTTATTTTTTAATTTGAACTTCTGTCAGTATGATTTCAGCAGTTTAATAAAAGCTTTTTTTCCCCTTTGCTCGTTTATTATTTATTTTAGAAAATGTCACATATTATATTTATTTTATTTTATCCAGTCACGGGCTAAAAGTTGCATTTCTTTAGATTTAATTTGTAATGATAGTTGTTTTTTTTTTAGTTTGAACTTCCGTCAATAGGATGGCAACATGCTGATAAAACCTAATTTTTCCCCCTTGACGTGCTCGTGCAGATTAAATTTTATTGTTTTGTCCGAAATATATTGTTGTAAAACATGGTTAAAATATTTCTTTAAAAATTCGTTAAAAATAGAAGCTTAAGTTATACACTAAAACAAAAATACCATTAGAAAGCTAATTTTTTAATCTTTAAATTGATGTAAAAATCATGTTTGTGCGATAATATTTTCGGAAGTTATAGCGGAAAATCGTCGAAATTTCGCTTAAATTTTAATTAATTCAAATTCTAATTAAAAATTCGAAAAAAGGTCTCCGAGGTGCACATTCTCAACCTCCAAGGTATACATGTACCAAATTTGGTAGCTGTAGGTCCAACGGTCTGGTCTGTAGAGCGCCAACACACACACACACACACACACACACACACACACACACACACACACA
>JAPMOQ010037043.1:14841-30138 GCA_026543055.1 Argiope trifasciata | reverse complement strand
CACACACACACACACACACACACACACACACACACACACACACACACTTTGAGCTTTATTATAAGTATAGATTAAGTGAGGAAGTTTTGGTGATATCAACCCTGCTGTTTTTATATATGGAATGAATATTTTTTATAAATAAGTTCATATATATGATTCATGATTGCTTACAGCATCTCTATTTGAAAAAAAAAAAAGCATATTTTTTATATGAAAGAAAAATTACGTCACCAGTAAGAGCGCCATCTACATTCACAAACTTTTACTATAAAAATTTAAAACATAATATACGAGAGAAAGTTTACTCTCAAAGATGAACAGTGATTTTTCAGACACATATCCCTAAAAATGTTGCACGCTTCTTTCCAAAGGAAGAAATGTCACGTGAACCGTTTTCAATTATGCGTCACGCAAGTAATCATATATTCTTTCATTTTAAATTTCAGAGGTATTGTTCGGAAACAAATAACATTCAATCTTAATCAATCAATGCATTTAAAATAAAGAATATATAAATATTAATGAGTTTCAATAATAATCATCAATTTGTACCTATTAGAATATTTGGCCGGAAATATCTTTAATATTTTCACAAAATGAATGCTTCCTCGATAAAATGGGATCATTTTAAATGGAAGGCCCCATAATGGATTTGAGGCAAGACCTATGATAAAATGTCAACGAGCACCATATTTCAAAATGATTGATCCAGCGATAGTTGGATTGCGTGATGCATTTGGTAGCAATAAATAAACGAAACCAGGAATTTCCTGAAAATTATAAATTGGTAAAAGAAATAATTTGTAGTAACACATTGAGACTATTTCCAAAGAAATTTATTTTTGTGAGAGTTAAAAGCCTGATTTTCAAGTGCATAAAACGAAGATAGTTAGAAAGCGCAACATTATTTAACATAACCATTTGAATCGAATGTATAATGTATATGTTGGGGTTAATGGTTATTTCGAACAATAATCGGTTGAAATCATTAATAGATTAATAATATGAGGGTTAATCTGTGCTTTGGATCCCCTGCTTGGCGCATTTTCAAAAAGTCACCAACTGGCGCGTTTTTACATAGTGTTATTTACTCAGAGTTAGTTACATTCAACTCCGCGAGACAACATGCAAAAACGCGCCAGTTGGCGACTTTTTGAAAATGCGCCAAGCAGGGGATCCAAAGCACATTTTCACCTAATATCAGTTGTTAATAACAATTACAAATTATTAATTACATTAGCCGGTGATAATTTTCCTATAGCCCTTCTTTTGTTACAGTAAAATGCCACTACATTTCGTAAACAATTACTGTTAATTGCATTAATGTATGTAATTACTTTTGGATTGAATTTTTTGAAAAGTACAATAATAATCATAATGTTTTAGATTTTTGCATAAAAATTATTGAAAAAAAGTTTACAAAGCTAAAATATACCAGTTATGGGATACTGAAAAATAAATTGGAAGAAAGGTTTTTCTTGGCTTAAAGGCTCTAGTTTAGAGGTTCATCATATGATTTAATAATTGGATTAAAATTTTTAGGTAGCTTAAGAAGTATACTATCTAGTTCTTGAATTAAAAACTAGTTATATATCTAAACTTACTTTAAATATTGGTTTTCGACGGGTCAATTTTATTTTAGCCCACCTTTGGCGAATAATAAGAATTTTTTGGCGAAAGGTAAGAATTTTTTTTCTTAACCTTTTAATTCAAATACTTTCCATTTGGCGAGATTTTGAAAAAGTCGCCAGAGGTGGGCTAAAATAGGATTTTACCATTTCTAAACGAACACATTATATTTTTTTCTTCAGGAATTGCAAAAGATAATGAGAAATTATCATACCAAGTTTGAACATTTTAACTTAGAAGTTGTTATGTAAGAAAATCCAATAAAGATAAGAATTTTAGAAAATAGCAACTAAACATGTTAAATAGCACTAAAAAGCATGCAAATGCAAAAATTTCTAATGAAAATAGAATTTTAGCGATTATCTTTAAATACACTTGTTCAAAAATTAAGAATATTAAAAGATTCATAATGTTGAAAAAAAGTCAACTTTTTAGCGTTGTCAACTACCTTAATATATAGGTTACCTGATCGGAAAAACCATTTAAATTAAAAAGGATGTCACTTTAGCCAAAAATGTAACGTATACAGTTTGAGTGTGGAAATGTGCTCTTTGGAATTAGTATTTTAAAATTAACTAATGAAAATTTTAGCGGAATTTCGGCATTATTCCATTATATCCTGACAAATATAAATTCAAAAAATTGAGTCAGATCATATATATATATACATATTCAATCGGAAGGTTCCATTGAACCTGCAGCAAATTAATAGCACCAATCGCTGCCAAATGACTGTATATCAAAACTTAGCTCATCATTTGAAAATAAACTTTAATATATGTATTGTTTCTTTATTCAGATGATTTCTAGCCAAGATATGGAAAATGTCCATTTCAGGAAAAATGTAAACAAGAAAACTATTTGTCATTGTTGCCACAAACGGTATATCTAAAAGTAGGAGTAGCAAATAATATTCTTTTTTGCTGCTAATTTAAAGCCAATTTGTTTTTAATTTCTTTCACCATTTTCCCATCAAGTGAAATATAAAAACTTACTATGACGTTATAATAAATTTCTTTAAATGTTTCAAAAATATTGGCAAAATATACCTCAAATTATCATGGGTCAGGTTTATGCGGAGTTTTTTTTATGCAGAGTTTGCATTACATCAGTTATAAGATAGCCAGTTGGTAGCCCATGCAGAGAAAAGATGAAAAATGCTGTTCACTCGATGGCAAGTGATTGTACCTATTGAACAACTACAATGCACTGTATTATATTTTTCTTACTGCGTATGCGTTTGTTGTATTTGACGGTTTTTTGGCACAAAAAATTATATTTTATCATAGACTAATTTCCATATTTTTTGCTATTTGTTCTTCTTGATGCAAAGTTGTATTTCTTTTTCCTTTTATTTACTGTTTTTTTGCAATAGTTTTCCAAATTCATGTGTTTATTTCACCATTTCTGTAAATATTCATCATTTTAAGAAACTAAATAAATTATTTCTGTGAAAAGAAAACTCAGGGACACCAAACAGCAATTTAGAGCCAAGCAGGGAATGCCTGAATCTATGTCTTTGTCGCTTCACCCCTCACAGTCTCTATTCAAGAATAAGAATGCCTGAATATATCTTATGAAATTGTGGCAAACATAAACTAGTTCATTTCTAAGCCTGGTGCAGTCTTATAAACAGCCGTGTGTAAACCCGGCATAATATATATTTTGTATGTGTGTATTAACATAATAAGTCTTTGTTGTCTTTCACAGTGTGATATTTAACAGTTTTTTTCTGAGATTCAAAATTATCAAGAAAAGCTTAACAGACTTAATGGAGATTGGTGGTCTTCCTATAAGAGATTTACTTAATTAAGAGCAACCAATCTTCCTAGTGAAACAGATGGTTGCCATAAGTAGTTAAAGTTATAAAAGAGCGATAAAAAACGCCAATATGTGAATAGATGGCAACACTTGTCGTCGGAACAACAAGACTATTAACAACTTCACTAAAAAGTGCAAGCAAATGAGATGATCGAATAACCTTGAAGAGTTACTTTTTATCCCATAAATACAGCACGGAACTCAAATTGCAGGAAATCGGAAGGTGCTCCAAGGAAATGGGGTACATAATTCAATACCGTTTATGCATGTAGGTGCAGGGGGGTCGGACAGACTCGCGCTTAACACCCACTCATTTTCACTGCCGCACTGAAGAGGAAACTGCCATTAATTCAAGCATCCGTAAGATGTCAGATAATAATGCATCACCTTCCGTTAAAAATAAAAGAAGAAGAAAAAAACCGGGGAATGAACAGAAAAAAAAATTATAGGATGTAGGAACACAAAAGGCGAAGAACACTTAATATTTAGAGCAAGAAATCGATAAGCTGGATTTCCATGTTGTACTTGCTCCTGGCAACAGGTGTGCTCGAGCCCTCTCGAAAGAAAAATAATGCACCCATTAATCTTATCCATCAGAGGAACAGTGTGCGCTGATGTTTCATCCCCTATTTTCGCTCTCCCCTTTTGTTCTCATTATATTGTGCAGGGTCGCACTCTACCTGATCGAGAAAGCTATTTGTTTTCATTAGGAGGGGGCTGATTTTTTTTCCGCCACCCTCATCCAAAGATGCTTTCCTAAACATGTTTGATTAAATATGGGATTTCGTGGAAAAGGGTGAAAGAGTAGGAGTGGAGATGGATTTAATAAAGAAGAACCATTATTTTTGTCCCCTCCCATTCTATATCCTTTGTTGTTGCGCTCGAGTATCGATCTCAAGATCTTACAGGTAGTAGGCGAAAGAGCAGAAAACGCTATTTATCTACACCAGGGGTAGATGAGATCTGTTTGGCATTTAGAAAGAGAGATGGATTGTTATTTTTTTTTCATTTCTTTCATCATTTGTTTGTTTTCACTTTGTTTCTCAAAATAATAAGAATGCATTTCTGTCGAGGATTTCAATCTTTGAAAGAATGAAACGCAATTTTTTTTTTGAGTAATAAAGAAATATTTTACAGATTGCTTTGGTTTTTTTATTGCCATTTTGGATGAAGAGTGTTTTGATGTTTTGGGCCTGATTAGTTGGATCATAAATAACTCTCGAATGCAGAATGATATTAGAGAAAAAAGTAGAAGTTTAAAAAAAATGCGTCTGAATTCAAAAACATAAAAAAGAATTTTTTTAAGATAGGGATTGCGTCATACTTATTTGAAATAATACAGAAAAAAACAGCTCTTAATTCAAATAAACAAACTTTACAAAGAAAAAAATCAGATAAATATATTTATTATTGACAATATAGTAAAAAAACTATTTTGTAAAGGTACTACAAAATCTTTTTAAAATAAAAGCAATATATTACCTAGTACATGAGAGTATTAGCAAAAGCTGTATAATATTTTTCAAATTATTCCATTATCGTATTGTTTCAGTTTTGTAAGTTTGTAAATGTTCTATTATTAGTATGATCAATAATTTCTGTGGTAAATATGTACATTATTTATGCTCAAAGTAAAAAAAAAATAATCAAAATAACTGGCAATTGGTTCGACTTAAGATATAACAAATTTGACATATTGTTTTCTTAAATGCTGATTTTTATCTTTAAAAAAAAGATGTATTTTTCAAAATATCCACCAAAGCGTCTGGAAATGTATAAGGTTTAAATATACAATTGAACTTTCCATTTTATATTAATAAATTTCCATAAACAAAGATTTAATTCAATCTTTTCAGAGTTTTCATGCGCTTATGCATAACATGATTCTTAAATGTTACTTTCACCATGCATTTTGGGTCATAATTTAAATATTTAAAATAAACTAGAAAAGTGAATTATCAGCCTTTTAAAAAAATTAAAAGCGTAAAAAAAGGAATGTATCATTCTCCTTAATCACTTATTTATCTTTTTCTTAGAAGAATAAAGCAAATGTTTATCTCGCCTTATTTTTTTACATAAAAAATTGGAATTTTTAAACTTATTTATTATTTGTACACACTTCTTTCATTTAAAAATGAGTTTATGCTGCCACAAATTTATTTATGAAAAACTTTTGCCCTCATATTAGTAAATGCAATATTAAATATCTGTTTTACTAGGAAATATGTCTTTTTACTCAATGAAACAAATTAAAGAATGTTGCAGTGAAAAGATAATTTTAAATTCAATAAAATAATTCTTTCACCTTATAATTTCCAAAATATACATGTACCATTAAAATGCGTTGTATTTCTAAAGCAAACAGTACTTTACCGTTATACTGACACAACGAAAAAACCGCCAAAAACTCGCAAAAAAATGCAAAATTACTTCAAATTTAAGGTTTAAATTCATCAAATTTATGTTATTCACTTGGCTACTTTGCCCGAGTTTTGTTCACGTTGGCGACATTTGTTATACCATTCTCATCGTTTAGCGACTTTCCTCGCGTTTAGACTGATGACATCTTGTGCCTACATAACGAAAAAGTACCAAATAAGCATAACAAATCGATAAAAACTGTCTGAAAAGCATTTGAATAAATGCTCAAACTAGTAATAAATTTTTAATCAAAAGAATAAATCTATTATTTCAAATCGTTATGGATACCAAAAATTATGAGTCTTCGAAGGAATAAGAGTACATATCAAAGTAATAAATAATTAATAAACGCATCGGAATTGAACAACAAAGCTAAAATAAACTATAATATAAATAAGAAATAAATATTAGAATCTGAGATTGAAATCTAAAATGGCAATTGAGTTGTCCCTAATATGGTGACCAATGCAAATTAGTCCTTCTGGAAAACCTAGGCACAACATTGTTTATATTCTTAGCCATCTTCATTTTTAAAATAGAAAATTTGGCACTGTTGACACTTTCGTGGTGCGATTTGGCTTGATTTAATAATACAAGGGCTAGTTCGACCATTCTGTGTCAAAAGTTCGTTATTTAGATCACAATAATTTAAAAAAAAATGATATTATTAAAATTAGATTTTTTAATAAAATTGAATTTGGAACAACTTTGATATACACCCCCAAAAATTACGCGCCAAATCTGGCACTCCCTACGGACTTTTTAGGGTTGCTTTTTAGGTAGGATTAATTATTTGTGTTTCGCGAAAATCCATCTTGGCGAGAAAAAAAAGTCGCCAAAAGCAGATATTTTGCTTGGTGAGAAAAAAAAAGTCGCCAAATTTCCAATTTGGGGGTGTATATCAAAGTTGTTCCTTGAATTTTTCTAAAGTGATGTAAAATGGCACATTAAAGTAGATTTTAGTTGATTTTTTAAATGTTCAGAAAAACAATCCTTTAAAGGTTTTATCTTAAGATGCTTGATTAACAATATGATGATTTGTTCTTCATAAAATATTTTATTGCATTTTACAACTATGAGTTTATAAAGATAAATTATTTGAATACGTTAAAATTATCAAATGTCTATAATAAATAAATTTCCAACAAAATTTGCCTGAATTATTCTAATTTCTATCGAATTTATCGCATCTTTAGAAGTAAAAATATGAAGCTACTATAAATATTTGATATTAAATAAAGCCTAACATTCAAAATTACATACATGTTTATTTCAATCTGGAAAAACATTGTAAAATCTTTACATGTAATTTAAAATTCAATTTTTGTTACTGCGATAATGATTCCGTTTTCATCAATCAGCATTTATCAGTTTTGTTTGCTTGGGCTTTTGACAATAGTTTTTAATTTTTTGGCACCATTTTGACCAGGATTTCTTATGGGCGATTTTGCCCTTTTCGTTTTTTTGACGGGGGCATTTTTAGATCTCTTGATGACATATCTTCCATCTTTTTTCTTCAAATGGCCAGTTTCCAAGAGCCTTTTCAAAATTAACTTCATCTCCGGTTTCATGGATAATCCATCCTGTTTGGAGTCCAAGAACTTTTTAATCTGTTGGATGGTCATACCTTTACTAATTTGCACGCTTGCTACGGCCATTAAAATCCATTTACGAATTTTATCCTTTTCTGTCGCTGGCATTATGTATGTAGTGATAAAGAGTTATTGTAAATCGGTTAATTTAGAATGATACTTTTAAATATTTTTGATAGAAACTATTGAAGCACTAGCAAAATCCGATGTATTGAATTATTTGATTTAAAATTGAGATGCAATTCCATTCGACAACTTTAAATCTCGTGTTAAAGGCACGTGTTTATCGCAAGCAAAATATTTTAATGAAAATATAAAATTAATGAGTATTTTTAATTTATAAAGCAACGTTATAAATTGTTAGAGTATTATCTTTTTCTTAGAATTGTTGTAATACAGTGTTCTTTTTAAATAATCTGTTCAATGAACTCCCTACATATAATTTTCACGCAAGAAATGATCCACACTACAAAATTGTTCATTAAGAAGGAAAAATCTTTAAGCATTTAGAAAGCCTTTTTTGTCAGATTAAATCAGATCTCAGCAGTTACAGTTAATATGTGTGTACAATGTATTTGTTGCTCCTTAATTTTGAATTTCAATGTTTTTTACTTTCTTCTATAAAATTGAAAAAAATGATGCTTTGTAATCATTAAAAAAAGACTTTTTATAAAATGAAATTTGCAATCACAAGCATTTAGAAAAACGATGGCATTTCATCATGTCATAATCAACGATATATTGAATTTGGAACGAATTTTTTCACACACACACACACACACACGAGCCCGCATGGTGGTTGGATCTTGTCAACGGGGTGAGTACAATAAAGTTGGGAGATATGACTCTTTCCTTTCAAGTCCGGAATACTTCCTACGTGGTGGGTTCTACCGCGGCCTGCGATGGCCCTTAGGACTCAGCTACAGTTCCCGTCGGTATTGCTGTGTCGTCGATCTGTTCCTTCTGTATTTCTTTCCAAGTGCTGCTTTGTGTTGACTCTTTTTTTCCTCTGTGTGCTTATTCTTATGTTGTGCTCTTACTACCCTGCCCTTTGTTTAAATCTTGCTTATCAGTTTTAAAAGTGCCAGCTAATTGTCAAAGAATTCTTCTAAAATTGTAAATGCTTTCAAAACAAATCTTGTCAATTTGTTCCCAGAATTAGCAAAAAGTGGTCAAGAATTATCAGATTTTATTCTATGTACCAAAATAATTAAATAATAACTCCAAATTAAATTATTAATGCCAAATAAACAAAATAATAAGGGTTTATATAATGAGCTCTAATTCAGCTTGAAAATATTACAGTGACTTTTATCAATTAGAAGATTTATAGAAAGTTGAATCTCCTTTATCTTTGCCGTTTGGATTTTTGGGATGTTTGATAATAATTATGATAATTTATTAAGAATATGAAATATTTTTTTGAAATATTCTTCGAAATATTTCTCTTGTTCCATGCAGTTCTCAATAGGTTTATATTTGAGATCCTTATACATAACTTAAAATATTAGCAAACAAATTTAAATGTTTCTGGGTAAATTAAGTATTTCAATTGGAATTGAAGTTACTTTTATAATTCTTTGTTGTGGAATATAATAATTTACAATTTATTACAAAACAACTTTTCAAAATGCAAAAATGTAGAAATGCAGAAGTTGATTAAAAAAATCTCTTCCTGGCTAAATTTTTAACAATCGAACAAGAAGTGACTAATTTAAAAAAACAAAACAACGTGTCGCTAAGCTAAACAAGGAAGGTAATAAATTTCAATTAATGAAACCAATGTGTTTATTTTATCTCCAATAATATCAACCCAAAAAATCTTCTTAACGGTGACTTATAAATTAAGAGTTATTGGCCTTCTTCCTATAAAAATAAGCATAAACAAGATCTTAATGGAAAATAAGAAGCTTCAAAATAAATAAAACACTAAAGTAAGCAGTATATTTGTCGATTCATAGGTTTTTCTTTTCTTTTTCGCATTATTTTATGAAAATGAATTGTTATAAATTTTTTTGGGTCCGACATTATTTTATATATTATGCATTTTTCCTTATTTAAATAAATAGATTTAAAGATGTTAGTGGATTATACCTTTTTTTCTTTCAAAGTTTTATGAATTAAAACTGTTTATAAAATATATCTTTATTCTTGTTCTAAAGCCGTACTTGCAGAATATACCCTTTGGCAATACCTACAGGGAATCTACAGGTAAATTTGGCAATTTACCAAGAACATAGAATTATGAATCTCATCAATGTTAATTTGCACTGATGATGTACAGTCATCATTGTAAATCCAAAACAAATAAATACAAAATGAATATTAAAAAAAACATATGTCTTTCATAGAAAAGTATGTGTATTCCGCATAAGCAAATTCGACTCAAAAATAATTTCTTCAAATAAAATACTTTTTATAGGTTTAAAAAATTTTAGAATTATTTTAATCCTTTATTAGGAGTAGGCAACAGTTCGATCACATGGATATATTCTACATTCTGTCTTAAAATAAATCTGCCGGATGTTGAAGATTTTCTATTTATCTATATAAACTTTGGAGAAAAAGGATAAAATATTTTGAATCCATTTTTTGAAAGAGGGCAAATATTACCTAATCACAGTGATCAAGGATGCAATGTATGTTTGATTTTAATAATACAAGTTTGCAGCTTTAATAGTTTTACGTCCCTTTCGTATCTTATTTATTAAGAAAGATTATACATAATATACATAAGAATTTTATACGTAACTCTAACTCATACTCAATATATGTCAGGTCAGTTATCCCCAGTGTTAACTATTACTTTAGTGACTTGGTAGTAATAAAAAAAGCCTAGATTATTCGAAAATCAATGATAGCTCCATTAAGACCCGAATTCCTTCAATTAATCTACAATATTAGGATGACTCATACTCTATGATAGGAACTATAGTATCTGCAGCTGAGTTTGTCAAGTACAGATTTCGGTTTAAATATCCATGTAAAAATAGAATTTGTGATTAAAAATTATGCACAGAATATATTTAAAAAAATTTTAATTCAAGAGAAAATGACAAGAAGACACATTTCAAAACTGTATAAAAATCAAATTTATAATGCCATATTTCTTGAATAAAGCTTTAAAATACTGATTAACAATTTTTAAAAGTGACAACGCATTTTCACCTTCACAAGTATACTTGTACCGAATTTAGTATCTCTAAATAGAGTTATCTGCTCTGCCAAATGTGGGAACACACGTGCATTAGGATTAGGTGCGTGTTGAATAAAGAAAAAAATGTATAAAAGATTGTAGTATCTATTATGACACAACGAATTTGTCATATTCTTGCTCAGCACAGGTTATATAATAGTAAGGAAGAAATAATTATAAATTATTTTAAAGGAGGCCATATGAATGACGCTATAACTTGGCGAAAAACTTGGTGTACTTAAAAAGCAATACAGAAAGTTTTTAAAATATAAAATTATAACAATACATCTTTATTAGGAACACATATTCGAATATCTTTTGAAATTTTTTTAAGCCTGTTTAAAAATTGTAAAGGTTGAAGCGATCTCATGCGGTGCAACTTCTTATGTTGGAGTTTTGATCACAGAAAGAGCCGGTACCTCCATGCTGATCACTATTGCTATGCCCCGTTGCTTCAATATGTTCTCTTGCTGTATACTTCTCACCTGTGTTTTTCTGCTTTGCCTTGTATTTTATTCTCGATTTATAAAGCTTTAATTTAATTTTCGAAATAGCCTTCTTTGAATAGGCACCAACAATACGGATTTCCGTTACAG
This sequence comes from Argiope trifasciata, assembly GCA_026543055.1. Taxonomy (NCBI): domain Eukaryota; kingdom Metazoa; phylum Arthropoda; class Arachnida; order Araneae; family Araneidae; genus Argiope; species Argiope trifasciata. The sequence continues at coordinate 18,883 of JAPMOQ010037043.1, read as the reverse complement.
ATGATTTAACTCATTGTCCCAAATAGCAATATTTGAGGAGGAGGAATTAGAGAATCAGTTGCCATAAGTCCCAATCTCTTCGAGTTTTCAATTTTTCTCACAGTATGTAATTTTTTGTTGCTTACCTTTTGTTGTAACATCTTTGTCTTTGATTGATGCCTACAAGTTTGTTTGGTTCATGGGAATAGAAAAAAAAAATACTAAACTGAGATGGTAGTTTTAACACAGATGGAGTGTTTTTCTTAATTTACTGAGTAATTGCGATAAACTTTACTCTGATTTTCTTTAGTATTACTTGTGTTTCAAGGCATCTTTTCTTGAAAGAAGAACGAAAAAGTGAAAGGCTGGAAAGAAGCATGCGATAAATATTTTATTCTATCTTTGAAAGCTTTTTTTTAAAAACGAAAAAAAAAAATCCGATAAGTTTCTTTCCTAAAATATGCAATTTAAATATTCACTATGCGACTTCAAGTGACTAAAATTTAAAATTCACAAACAAAACATAAAATTCAATATACTCTTAAGACTCAACTTTTATAAAAATAGTGAAAATTTCTTTTCATGCAACAGTAAATTTGTTTTAATGATTAGACTTTGAAGCAAACTGCTATTGAGATTATATAAAAGAAGTCAATATGATAAATTTAGAAAATAATGCTGGGGAAAATATACCAATCAATATATAATTAATCCCTGCGTTTTATATAACTTTTGATTTCAAAATTGACAGCGCCTTCCTACCTACTCATTTATTAATTTTTATAGCCCTGCATAAATTGAAATGCAAGACAGTGCTCTGAGTACACAAACCACGAACTTGAAAATTGTCGCATATCGAAATATTCTTAATTTTCCCAGACGCCAGTTAATCTTTTTTCTTTAATGGTGTTATTTTATTATAATAAAGTCTCTAAAATTTTATAGGATTTGTAAATATACTTGTTTGAGAATCTCCTATAGGAAAAAAAGCAAAGGAAGAAGTATATGCTATAAATAGGCACCATAAGACGATCAGATAGACACACAGACAGGCTTATCTTTGTCAATTGAGCCATATAAATTCTTACGAATAGATAGAGCAAGGAAATTACACAAATGAAACCGAATACTTTTTATATGATAAAATGTTTCAGACAGGAAATATGTAATTACTTTTTGTGCAACAATATATATTTTTAAAATTTTATATTTATTATATTATGTACCTTAAATGTCTTAAAGGATTTGTAACTATAATGTAATAAACAAAAAAAATTCAGCCTAGATATACTGTTTTAACAGATTTTATAGATAATGTTTTTGGTCGATTGCAATGAATAACTTTTTAAAATTAATTTTGAGGAATTTTATTTATATTTACCACTTCAGGCGAAACTGTCGCATATTGAATTATTTTCTAATGTGAAAAAAATTATCTGCTCTTTTTTTTTGGTAGCTGTTTTGCATCTACTTTAAAAGAAGGTGATTACTTAACTGAATATATAAATTTTTAAATTTAAGAATTAAAAAAAAAACTAGTTATTTTTTCAAACATTTTTCTCGTTTCTTTTTAAAAAAGACGCCGAGTACAACAATTTTTATTAATCACTGGATTTTGACAAAGTTATAAATATTCAAATAAGGCTTCCGCTTTTCTTAAACACGAACGTGTCTTTCCTTTTTATCACCATCCTTCATTTTTTTTTTTTTTTTACTAAGGTAAAAAATATTAACATCAATTAATTTTTTTTTAAATTACCTAACAAATTTTTTAATGCTACATGCAATTCTTCAGTTTGAAAAAGGCATTTATGTATGTCATAAATATAGTTAACAGTATTTTTTGCCTACTGTCCTCTCATTTATTTTTAAATACGGATTTTTTTTACAAAATAGATTTAAAATGTTAATAGATTAGAAAATGTAACGAGTAAAGTTGTTCTAAATGATAATTTTATTTTCAAGAAAGTAAACTCTTCTGAAAAACATTTATTACTTTGTATCACATCATTCTTAAAGAAAAAAAAATGAAATCATTTACCGTGGCAAACATAATTTAATGTACTATAAAGTCCAAGAATATCTTGTACATAAAACAGACTTTTTTTTTCTTTTTTTGTAGTTTTTTTTTTTGTAATTTTTTCTTTTTTTTTTTAGTTTAATTTAGTTTTGTTGTTTAGAATTTATTCTCATTTTGAGAATGAATTCGTGCTCACTATTGCATTATTATTCAATTAAATTCATTTACATTCATATTTATTGAAAAGCCTTGACTAAAAGAATCATGGAAAGTAGCTAGTTATATTTAATCACTCTGTATAAAGATTACCAATATTTTGTTTATTTATTTGGCTAAACTATGGATATTGAATTAAAATGCAGCAAAAATTTATATTTCGTATTCTAAAAATATGCACCAAAAGTATAAAAAGCAAAAGTAATTAGTTAAGTATTATATATTTATTTTAAGCTTAAGTAGGTCATGCACAACAACTTTTAAATATCTTTATCACTTAGAGAAAAATCTTTAAAAGGTGTTTATACTTTATTACCATACAAATACTGTAGTAGTTTGGCATCAAATTTCAAGTTTAAAATTTTGTCATAAATTTTATTTAATATTAAAAAAACTTTGTCTGTCAAAAATCAGAAACAATTATTTTATGTAACATATAAGCCATTAATTTTAATTAAATTTAACAATACAGAATTATTATCAAATTTCATAGTTTTGAGCTTGTTACAATTTGGAATTTTTCAGAGTGAGTTTTCGCCAACCTAAATAAATTTTTATTTCAACGTTAAAACCATCCATTATTATTTCATTTAGCCATTCTAAATTACGAAATTTTGGCTAGTTTTTGGATACTAATCTCAAATTTTATCCTTTTTTTTTCAAATATTTAATCTTTCAAGTTTAATTTTTACACAAGAAGATTCAAATTTAATTACTGAAGAAACTGCTGTGATCTTGGAGAAAACCTTAAGTATTTGAAAAGGTATGCTTTATCTTCGATTTTAATCAGTTCTTGAGGTTTAAATTAGTCTACTGCACCATGCCAAATCCCATTACAAGAATCATTTGAAGTAAAAAAGCATTTTAGTTTGTTTCTTTACGTTACTCATAGGCATACTGGTTAACGTTTTAATAATCGTCTGTTTAGCAGTATCGACTAATTCTTTATTATCTAAGAATTAATACATGACGTGATATCTAGTAGAGAAAGAGAATACAATAACCAGAAATCCGTTTATTAAACTCTCTAGAACTTTTAAAACCAAAGGATGATTATAAGAATGAAAACAAAATAAGTTTGAAAATTTCAAAACACGTAAATAGTTTGTGCAATTATAAACATTTTTTTTCTGGATTGCCAATAATTTCTTGTAATGCAAATGAAATGAAGAAATCCTTCTATTAAAGTAAAGATTTATGCAATAAATACAACAGATATTAAATTTATCAAAGAAAAACTAATTTTATTGCAAAAATCTTTCATTTTTTCATATTTCACTATTATTATTTTCATATTTTGTATTTTACATTTTTGGTATTAATAAAAGTATACTTAATATCAAAATAGTATTTTCATATTTAGTATTTCATAGATATCTTTTTCATTTATTAGTTAATGAAAAAATATATGCAATTATATTTTGGAAATTCGTTTTCTAAGTAATGTCCAAACACTATTCTGAATATGTAAAATAAAGCTCAGTACTTTTCCATTATACCGGCGCAAGCGAAAAGTCGCCAATAATGATGCAACCGCCAAACGGAATATCGCCACCGGTAACCTTTGGCCGCCACATTTTTTAAAGAAAGTCGCGGCCATTTTGTTAACTGCGCCAAAATGGTGACTGTGTATTGTCGCCAAAAAGTCTGCTTGGCGAGATTTGCGCCAGTATAATGGAAAAGTACCTAAAACTCTTATTAATTAATGGTGAAAGAGCCAAACCTCGCCAAATATAGCATCAAAACCAAATTGGAACTGTAATCCTGTGATTGTGATCTTAGATACAAAAAGTAAAATTCAATGATTTATGTTACGATTATTATAAG
>JAPMOQ010037043.1:0-14831 GCA_026543055.1 Argiope trifasciata | reverse complement strand
TTAATTTGAATTAAATATCTTTCTCATTGTTGATTGAAACTAAACTGCAAGGATTTTTCAATTACTTTGGATTAAATCTCATTAATCAGTCTGAGTTCATTGCTTCCTGAAGTTTACTAGGTTTTTTAGCTGTAGCTTTTGGTTTTTTCGTTATGTTAGCCTTTCTTAACGGCGATTTTCCTCTTTTTGTTTCTTTGCTAGATTCCATTTTCTTAGATTTCTTGATAACGTATTTACCATCTTTTTTCTTCAAGTGACTGGTTTCCAAAAGTCTTTTCAGAATTAACTTTGTCTCGGGTTTCATGGATAATCCGTCCTGCTTGGTGTCCAAGAACTTCTTGATATGCTGTATAGTAACACCGTTACTACTTTTAATACTTGCAACAGCCAATAAGATCCATTTCCGAATTTTTGCTTTTTCAGCTGACGACATTATCTTGGGTTTGGTTAGAGATTGTAAATCGATTAATTTAGGGCTATTGTAAAATGTGTCTAGAAGAAGGTATTGTTATGTCTGCGATTCGGTTTTAAATATTGTGTAATTTGATTAGAACTGATGGTGGATTCCTGTGAGAAATTTAAATCGCGTGTTGTTAGCACGTATCTAAGGAGTAAAATATTATTTCATGAACTTTCAAAAATAGCGTGAGATTAAAACAAAACAATTAACTGATAAGGGATGCTAGAAAATTATTTGAAACAGGCTTGTGAAACGAAACACCGCAGCCCAAAACTGTTAAAATACTAGACAAAAACATTTTCCTCTTAATAGCCAATGCATATCAGAACAATTTACGTCTCGAAGTTACACAATAGTAGTTTTATCCATAATAGTTTCCTACAATGGTTTATTCGTTATTTTCATAGGATATTAAATGAAATGAAATAAAGTCGTTATTAGATTTGTATTTTACAAGTTTAAAAGTTTAAATTTTAATCATGTAAGGAAGTTGCATTATTAGTCATTTTGTTGCTTTGATGGGGTTTTTTTTTTGTTTTTATTATTGAGCAGATGTCTTTTTTATTTCCTCGTGTAGTAGTATAAAGAAGTATGGTAATTATCAAAAAATTTGGCTTCACTGAGTTAGAAATAAGCATTTCAGGAAATGTACGCCTACCTGTGGCAAATTAACTCAAGACCTTTGAATTAAGTTTATGAAATTTGGTACACAATCTTTGCATCAAATTTGAGGATTCTTATCATATTTTGAACAAAATCTCTTTAGAGAAAACCCGTTTATCTCGTTGTTCAAATATGAATAAACAACATAGCTTCAAACAATGGAACTAGACAGATAAATTCGCTATGTAGTATTAAAATCTATTGCGTAGGTACTTGTCAAATTTTGTGCCAAATCGAATGAGAAGTTGAATGTTTGTCGGTTTGTACTTTCAGAAACATATAACAAACACGATAATTTAAAAATGCAATGATTTAAAAATATCAAATTTGGTGAGGGATTTTGTGACCACGATTGTAATTTTGTGTTAATTGTTGGGGAAAACTTGCCTAAAACACTAATTAGAGGTTCGGATACTATTAACTCATGCCAGGGAGTTTTCGCTAAATAACTAATATAGAGTGACATAATAGATGTAGCAAAAATGGTAAATCCATGCCGAAAATTAATACTTCTTTTTCTATGTTAATTTTTGTAAGGCATTCTCTGGCATGCTTATTAGACTGTGCGATATTGTTTTATGGAAACAACTTGCGCTGGTTTAATTGGTATATGCAGACTAAAGAATATGGTATATAAAGACTAAAATATAGGGAATTTTTTTTTACATGAATATAATTGTTAACTCAGATTACATGGAAACGTAACCCATAAAATTAATGAAACCTCTTAAAAGAATATCTCGAATATCATAATTAAAGTAATAATAATATTTCTTAGTAACAAAATTTCTGTATACTGAATTAGAAAAATGTAAAAGAGTATTTTAATATTTCCGCACTGGTAATTTTTAAACAAATGATTTTAAATAAATGAATAATTTAAAATGTATTTCAAATTACTTTTCCAAAATGAATCAAATTAACTGTGTCGAAGCCAAGTAAAATCACCTAAGAAAATCAATATATAGTTATGGATTTATATTGGACCAAATATATATTCATGAACCTGATTATTTATTTGTTAAAAATCCTTACTGGAAAACCTCCTTCTACCCCAAGGTATACGATGAAAGAGACTAATAGGTTGAGTTGTGAATATTCAAGACATGAATACGAATGCCCAATAGTAAATTAAGTATACTCTATAATAACATTTTTGTCAAAACACATCTCAAAAGAGGAAAATTTTTATTAAATAATCCCAAGAGTACAAAGTGGTATAGTGCGAACTCATTGGTTATCAACATTCCAAGAAGAAATCCAATTGTCTACTCAAGTGACTTCCTTCACCTGCCAATAACTAATTCTCTATATAGTTCTCTCGATACAGTATCAAATGTTGTGAATCAAACGTTGGAACTCGAGTCCAAATGGTGGGAGCTATTGCCAAGATTCTCAAATATTTGAGTCGCCAAATTTGTTGCTAGGCCACTAAATTTCTCAAAAGTCACCAAAAAGTCATTAAGTTCATACCCACGCCTGAGAGGAGGAATAGCTCCGTAATTCATTCATCATCTGTTATACTAACCATATGTAAAAAACCCTTCCTTATTAGGAAATAAGAAAGTAATATAAAAATTCGAAAAAATATAAATTTTTCCTGTTTTCCCCCCTCAAATTGTTTTTCCAGAAAGAAAATTTCAACTGAGGGAAAAATTACTGCCGTTGAAAATTTTATTTCATGGAATACGGAGATAGAGAATAATCTATAGATTTAATTCGAAATTTAACATTCTTGAACAATTTACTATTTATGATAGTTGATTCCTTTTTTTTGTAATACAACAAAACGAAATTACTATTTGCTTAGATACATCGATAAAAGCCATTTCAGCCTTTAACTGACTGCAATTCTAATACTACAGAGCAGTGAAGTTGTTATACGTCCTCTATATGTTTGCATAAACTGAAATAAGAGTTTAAAAGAGAAAAAAGAGCGATAACATTTAAAGTAGAAGAGTTTCCGATTTCCATCGCTTGCATTGCGATCTAAAGGCAAGAAAGTGGGACATTTCTATTGCTTTAACATCAGTTGAGCCCAATTGCTGGGGATTGCTACCTTTGCTCGGCGATTCAATTGCCTTAGAGGATAATGCTGTCTCGAAATCAAGAGTGTGAGCTTCCAGAACATATTCAACATCACATTTATAATGCTTACCATTTCTTTAAATATCGATTTTTCGCCGTTATTTCTTTGTACGGACGGGAGTAAGAAAAATCAAGCAGAGAATAGAAACTATAACTCGATTCGTATTGTCTCAGTGTTTGAAGGCTTGCAGAGTTTGTAAATTCGAATTCTAGGTGTAATTTCAGAATAAGATTATTCTAGATGGGTAAGGATGAGAATATGAGTACAATATTTATTTGTTGTGGAACGATAAGAAAAAATACTTCAATTTTGTGGTTTAAATCTATCTCTTGTTTATTTTAGGGACTCATTCTCCGACAGCAAAACTCAAACAATTAAATATAATTATGATATTTCTCTTATGATTCAATCTAATCATCGCATGATTGTTAAATGACCACTCTAATTTCGTTTTATATAAATTTAACGTCTCATTTGGAAGAATAAGTCAATCTAATCTTTTTTGTGTGTTATAATCTTATCGTTTAATCTAATCGTTTGTGTGAATAAGTCAATTTAATCGATTTTAAATAAGTCTATCAAATTTAATTTTTAATTCAATTAAAAATTAAATTGAAATTGTTGAGACAGCTTAAATGAGTGGCAGAAGTTTCAATATTTGTATTCTCAAAAACTTTTCACACGTAGCATACATAGTGATACAAGAAAATAAAGAAACCACATATGTTTTTAATATCACTCAACATATGGCAATCATCTGGAAAGGGAAGAATAGAGTTACCTCCAGAAATGCGTAACGATTGTAAGCAGTTTTTCTAGAGCATAAGGCTCTGTACCAGGGGTCGGCAACCTATTGAAATTGGAAAACCAAAAGAAATTTTCCAGTTTTTAAAGATTTAATAAAATTCTTTGAACTTAATATTATGGTATTTCTATATATATATTTAATTTTGACTTAAAATAAACGGCTTTAAATATGGAATAATCTTTATTCATATAAAAGCACAAATTTAGATAGTCTATTAATGGGCTTTACATGCCTTTTGAAAGTTTGATGTAATCTATATTATTGCTTGTTGTTTTAAATTTCAAGCACGGCTCTAGATTTTTATTTGTTAGTTGACTGCTTGATTTTTTTACTAGCCACCTTGGTGACTAGCTGGTTTGCCGATCTTACAGCTGTTTAAAATTATAAGTCAAATACTTCATGTAACGTCATTGTCAATTAAATACTCTATGTGACTGGTAATTGTCAATTAAATAATTTATGTGACTTGTCTTTTAATAGCTACTTCATCAAAATATTTTTAAGGTTCATTCATGCAGATTCAAGGCTTTAAGCCCGTAATGTACTATATATATCTCTAATTATCTGTCAGATTTCGCAGAATTTCAACTTTAAATTAAAGTGGAAATGATTAAACTGCAAACTGATATAAAACCATTTTTTCCGGAAACCGGGTAATTTTTAATATAAGTAAAAGAGAATCTTTATGCACAATACTAAATAATAACAGTAATTTATGCAATATTTCAAGAATTATTCAGCAAAAATTACTTAGATCCATTATAAAATTCAGTTTTTAGTTTTACTTCCAAAAAGATTTAAATGGGGCGAATAATAATATTTTATTTCAGTTTGATCTATAAATATAATTAAAATATTATTATGTCTAAATTTTATGCATCTTTTAGTTATAAGGAATCACATTCCATGAAATATTTTTGACACTTCAACTTTCAAATAAATAAATGCGGGTTTCTAGCTTTTGCTATCAAATTTGATCGACTTATGAAGTTTTGAATAGAAATGTATGGAACATACAGCATTTGCATTCTTAGCCCAATCAGTCTTGAGAAATCCTGGGCGTTGATTGGTGTACCATCTTTGGAATGATGGATGAAATGGCTTAAAATTACCCGGTTATTTTATAATAGCGATCTTTAAATATTCATAAATAAGTCCGTTTTAGAGAATGTGTCGATTAAAGTTTATCTCTTGTCATTTAAAAGCTAAATGTTTTCATTTTTTAAAGCCTTTATAGACACTTGTTACATATTATGTAGTTATTTACTTCATTTAGTCCTCCTTTATAAATGCATTTCTATTATTAAAGCTTTAATAATTAGCTGCTGGACTTTAAATGAACGCATATATTTATACATATATTAAGGCCCCATTTTGCCTTAAATAAGGCCGATTTCTTTAATTAAAAACATTGTAATGTCACAAATGTTTTTTCTTAAATTCCTATTTATTTCATTTCATGCAGTGTTGCGTGATGAAAATTACATTTTTATTTGTTTAATCGGCAATAATTATTTATTTTTAATTTGAGTTTTTGTCAATCTAATGGCAATATATTTACAAAGGATAATTTGATCCCTTTCACTCGTAACGTTCTCGTGCAGCCTAAATTTTATTGTTTTGTCCGAAATATGCTGTTGAAAAGTACAGTTAAAATATTTCTTTAAAAATTCTTAAAATTAGAAGCGTAAGCTATATGTTAAAATTACCAGAAGAAAGCTAATTTTTTAAACTTTAATTTGATGTAAAAATCATCTTTGTGCAATAATATTATCAAAATATTGTGGAAAAACGTCAAAATTTCGCTTAATTTTTAATTAATTCAAATTCTTATTAATAATTAGCGTAAAGGGCTGTAAGTTGCACATTTCCGACCTCCAAGGTATATATGTACTAACTTTGGTAGTTGTAGGTAAAACGGTCTGACCTGCAGAGCGTCAACACACACACACACACATTGAGATTTATTATAAGAATACATTATATACACGCATTTGAACGCTTGCTCATACGAATATGACGACTCGAAGATCATCAATATTTTATATTCCAAATTCTTCGCTTTCTTGTAGCATTTTGGAAAACTATTCCATGCGTCGATTATGTGGGTCTTAACTCGCGGTATTTCTTTTATAGCTGCCCTTTTGTGCTGCGCTATGTGCATGCATTTCTGGTACTTAAACTATTACAACTTGTTACTGAGTGTGCTTGCCATTCTACAAGTCTTTGGTTTTCAGCTTTAACAATTGTATTTGAAACGATCCAGCATCTATTCCAAATGACGCAATGTTGTTCGAATCTCTCAGCGAATTGATCCTTTATATTTTTTTAAAGTTATATTGAAGCTGTTGAAAGATTAGGTACTTAAAAATAAATTTTCTTATTTTTTAAGGATTTTGGATAAAAATTAGTGACCATTGAGAGTTAGTTATTTTTAGTTAACATAAAAATCAAAGAGTCCACAAAGCTGAATTTTGCAAGTAAGCAATATGGATATCCATTCGTTTACATGCTTTCATGGTCTTGAGGTCTTACTTAATGTCATTTCTTTTTAAAGTATTACATCGAAGTTTTTGCTTTAAATTCCATGCTACCTAAAACATTCAATGACCTTAAAACATCAAACCAATGTTGCATGGCATGAAACAATATTCATAATGAAAAGCTTTAAAATGTCTGGATAAATCTTGATTGCAGATTAGAAATTTGTCTTTGAAAGAAAAGTTGACATATCAAGCATTCATAATTGTAAAAATGGAAAGTGTTTTTTTTCCTATGTACCTCTGATTATGTTGAGTTTAAAGATTTCAAAAATATAATTTTTAAATTTCTAATAATTTATTTATGCTAAGTTTGTATAAGTTTTGAGATCGAACATTAAATAAAGATTTAATATAATCAAATTTTAACAGAGTCAGTTCATTGTAGGTGAGAACGAGAAATAAATAGTAACGACCTCGTGAAAACATTTTAGGGTAAAGAACTTTGCAGGCATTTCATCGAAATTAACCCCATATGCATCAGTAAAAAAAGTGATAATTCCGTTCATTTGTTGATTGAGGAACCAGGTACGTTCTTTTAATGCAATTAAATTATATTTGTTCATCGTATCGGTTCAGAGTGTTCAAACTTGAAAAATCGACTTCATCATTTTTCTAAATGATTTCAATTTTGGGGTTTTGCTACTTCATGAAATTCCTCGAGTTTATGTTTTGAAAGTTTTGTCAATTCTATTTAATATTTTCTCTCAATTATTCTTTCCTGATTTTCCTGTATTTTCATTTAATATTTTCATATTAAGGTTTGATTACCATGTTGATTTCTGAACATATCAATTTATATCGTGCAATACAACTTAACGAAATGTAGCGTCATGACACGAAAAACTAAACCGAAACAAACCCTAATCTTCAATTAAAGTTTTTTGTCTATTTCAGTCATTTTAAAAGTTCATAAAAAATTTTTTTCAGCTACAGAATTCAGAATTGTCCAAATGTTGTAATAAAACAATTGCAAAGTTTGCTTCAAAAAAGAAAGTTGCTTCAATTATTCAAGTTTGCGAGAAAAAAAACCAGCCGTAACACCAGGAGTTACCTCTCAAATTAATGAGACAAATAGCTCCATCGCTTGAGTTAATTCTATAACTAACAACAGGAGCTATATCTTTATGGCACCAAACGGACAAGTTTTTATTTTACATCATGATATAACACGTGATTCCAAATTCCTTTAATTGGAGCTACATCCTTTTTGCATCAAAGCAATTTTTGGGTGCACTTAAGGTGGTGCATTTAAAGTGGATTGATGTGATATATTTACGTTTTATTTGAATTTTACGAATAATTTATTAAACCATTTCTTAAACCTTTTATTTTAGCTAATTTATTTTAATTATTACCGAGAAACTGGGCCTAAAAGTATGGTTGCAATGTGCGTATAAATCATTTTCAGTTGTACCTCTGTCAAAAGATTCAATGAAATCCTATTGTTTTTGAGTAACCATAACATATAAAAGATTAAACAAAATCACCAGGTAGTTTAATTTATTACATTTATCCTCAGCATAATATATTAAGATATTTCAGATATCACTGAGAAAACCGGCTTTAGGCTCAAACATTATTGAATGCTTAAAAAAATGTTGGCAAATTCGTTTGAAATATTCAAAAGAGAAATTACTTTCCAACTTTCATGTGATGGAGATTTCACTACCGACTACGAGCGATTACCTTAATCCAACTACAAAACCAAACTATTCCGAAAGTATTTCTCAGATTTTTTCTATTTGAGCAAACGTTCCTGGAGGCATTTGCCTTAACTAAAGCAGGTGATAGAGAGGAAGAACAATTCTCGTGGGGAGAAAAGCCTTCATTCTCTTTTTCTTTCAAACAGAATTGAAAGCAATCAAATGCCTCTTTAATCTTTGTTTTCCAATCGGATGAAATAAACTGTAGTGAATCTGACACTTTAGTTTGTCGCTTGAAGTTATAGGAAGAATTTGTGTTCCCTATTTCTTAAAATATTAAATATTTTAATATTGCTTACTTGCAATAATAGCATCATCGATGTAAAGAGATATTTATAAATATTCATAATCTATGTGAGCCTTTAATTATTAACTTGTGCGATAAATTTGGCTCTCGTTTGGCGTCATGACAAAGAGTTTTGTTATTGAATAAGTAGAAACGGAGACTTAGGAAGTTACAAGGTTATGGGGAATTTCCTTTAATATCTGAAAATTGGTCATCCGTTTAGAAAATTTGACATCCTATAGTGTAAACTATATTAGCTTAAATGTTCACACGGATGTGAATTTTCAGTTAAGAAAGATTATTTTAAAGTGAGCTATTTAAGTGCAGTCTAGGTGCAATTGCAATACCATATCTTCTTTTTGTTATAAGCTTCAAAAAATATCATTTATTCCATAAGTCTTAAATGTGTTTTTGTTACCTATGATTCTCTTTGTTGTTCTTATTGAGAAACGGGTCTTGTCCATTATTTTACCATATACCTACCTGCTGAGTTTCGTAATAAGATATGTAAATATGGGGATGAATTTTTAAAAAATCAAATCAGTTTTCGCATTATATGTCTCGAAGTTAGAGTTGATTTCTGCAATTATGTTCATATACACCACCAAACATGCCAAGATGCCACATCTCTTCCAAATTATTTAAGTAATATTCTTAGTTTTTGGCGTTTGTTTTGACGGTGATTTGGCGTTCGATTAATACTGATATTCTGCTTTGAGTACTTATTACTCTTGTGATAGGTTAATAACGATTTGCGAATGACAATTTGTGCATTTTTGATTGATGCAAGTACTGTTTTGTGTATGTTTCATCTATGTTTGATTGATTGTGTTTCCCATTTTGGTTTCGAATAAAGCGTTTCTATTATTTACTGAAGCTGATTGATTGACTTATCACCAACTTGACAAAATTTTCCTGTCATGCATATTGGGATTTCCTCACTACTCTCACTCACTATTTTGTAATTCTACAAAATACAAAAGCCCTATTTATGGGATTCTGGAAATAAAAATTTGAATGCTCAAATTGTTCATGACCTTCCCCAATTTCCACATTTTTATGTAGGGACTAACAGAATGGATGAAACTGCTATTGAGAATGTGCGATTAATTTTGAGGAAATATACGTCGAGGTTTGAATGCATGTGAGTGAGTCATTAAAGATTCCCTACAAAGGCGGGGTTTATAAAATACACAAACCATTTGATTGCACTTCTCTAGTAGGTCTACACTACATATATTATCTTATGCTCCAAATAAACAAATTCATTGAGTCGTATATGAAGAAAAAAAATCCAGAAGTCTGTTCTTCAGCTCTGATGTCATCAAAATTAAGCTAGAATTCATCTTGATTTCTTACATGTCATGTGACCGAATTGGTGTTTTAGTTGGTCTTGGAAAAGCAGGTTATAGACTTTCCCCGCTTCATGGTAAACCAGCGGGTGACCGAGCTCCGCTCGGAGAAAACAGGTATCGAAGCTAACTCGAAGATTTAAATTTTCAATTGTGATTTATCAAAACAATACATGCCGTAAGAAAATTTGTGAAACCATTGGTGAAAAGATAACCGGTTAAAGAGCACCATTGTAAACTATTCTAAACAAAGTTAGAGTTTGGAAAGGGAACTATTCTATACAACGGTAAAGTAAAGGTAAAGTTTGAAATGTGTTGAAGTTCAATATTTTTGACAAATTTTTTTAGAAAAACCAAACATATATACATACATAAGAAACATATTATAAACCTATAACAGCATAAACATAAAACTTTATTAGTTCGCCATATTGTCGATAGATGGCAGCACGTTACCGCTTGAAAATTTAAGTAGCCATTATGGCGAACTAATAAAGTTTGAAAATATCCTATCTGTAACTCCGAACTGCTCGACCGTAGCGCTTCAAAACCGGCGCTAATCGATTCCTCGTGGTCAAAAACCCCAGACCCCCAAGTTTACCGGAGTTTATTAATTCTGGGGCGATTTTCGACTTGGTAACCATTCCTCGTATTATAGTATTAGATAGTATGAGTTTAGATCCAACTACTGGCAAAGACTATCTATTCAAGACGTCTCTAGAAGTTAATATAGATTTCATGAACATTTAGTATGTATTTGAAAAACAGGGAGTCCAATGTATACGAGATAACCTTTTATATAGATATCTAGGAATGTCATCATATTAAATTAAGAGACAGAAAAATCCGAATATAATATTTTATAACAAGGAATCTTTTCAAGTAAAGACAAACTTCTTTCCATTATTTTTTTGCATACCGGAGATAAGATATTTAGTTTATTTTAATCTTCTGTCTAGTTATCTGTTTGAGTTTGTTTATCTCACTGTGCAATGAATAATAATTTCCTTGAAAGTAATATTATAATGGATGACCGATCGATTCTTTAAAATCATTGTTTAAGAGCTGATGCTACTGTTATTTCAGAGCACATGCAAATTCCTTTCAAACACGGACTAAAACTGAGGAATATTCAAATCAAATACCTTTTAGTTTTGCTCAGATTATCTATTGTATCTTCTAAAATTTTGGATGCTTTTTAAAAAAGAAAAAAAGACAAGGGTATATAAGGGATTGAGTGGTTGACTCGGTCTTATTTTCTAATTGCAGGTGAAAGATATGTCGGTTTAGTTTAATTATGTGATGGGAACCTGCATAGGGGAGCACGTCTTCTCAGTAATCTGTGTGTTCTCTGATTCGAGTCCCAGTTAGGTCATGGTAATTTATCTTTTGTCTTCTATCTGCAAGGTGTAAGAATGGGCCCTTCTCCCCCCTGTAAAAAAGGGTTGTACCAGCGAATGTGAAGAATGAAGTATCTATGCCCTACTCTTAGCCCTAGCTGGTGCCATTGAAAAAAAAACAACTCACTTGGCTTGTACCTCTGACGATAACTGTCAGAGGGCTTATAAAGTGTGATAAGTGACAAAGCAACAAGTTTATTTAGGTTACCATCACGATCAGCAATTACAATTACATTTTTATGACTGAAATTGCACTATGTTTTTCAAATTTTAATATCATTTCCAAAGAAAGAACATTTATCTACTATAGTAGACACACAACACCACTTCATGCCCTGCAACTATAACTATCTGATTATTTAAACAGTGTAATGAGCGCGAGTAACATAAAAGCCATTTGGGACCAATCTCACCTCTCTGAGGTAGTGGCAATAATATATACGGTATAAACATCGCTTCTACGGAACAACAAATGGAGAGATCCTTAGCATAAAACGTTTCATATACTCTTCCAGCACATGCAATGTATCTCCAATGAAATTTAACTCCATTTCCGATACTTTACCACAAAAATATCAGAACACTGAACAGAGTTAGAAAGAACATATTATGTTATCTAAAAAATACAGCCAGACTTCAGAAAACTATACATGCTTCAAGATATTTTGTACTTGCGAACTTTATACCGTACTGATAGAAATTTTATACAGCGTGGAAGATTCTCTAGAGAAATATTTTTATCAAAAGATGTCCCTCTGATGAAATCCTTAGTATAATACTTTTATCTAAATTCCTTCCACTAAGAGATTCAAACTGTTTGTCTAATTCTTTTATTTAAATTCTCTTCCGAAAAATAAAACTATTAGTCCTTTCCCTTTATTCAAATTCCCTTCTCAAAATTTTCAACTGTTAGTTCAATTCTCTTAGCCAAATTCTCTTCCCAAAGATTCAATTCTTTGACCAGCATTCTTCATTCTTTGGCAATTGGTTACTTTGATATTGCCTGTTAATTGCACATAGATTTTGTGCATTTTATGATAGTCTATATTAAAACCTTTGCATCTTGCTTTGAATTGTCTCTTGATAAAAGTTTTCCCCCGTACTATTTTCTAAATAAGTTAATACAATTATTAAGTATTTTTCCAAACATTGAGGATAGCTTAAAGTTATTGTTTCCAAAACTTCTCTTTTGATCTCAGGAGAAAAAATGCGCCTCTCCTGTTTTCTTCCCAAATTCAGAAAAAAATTTAATAAAATCGAAAGAAGCTTGTTGATTTACTTTTCAGGAGCTACCATGAAATTGTCTGAACTGAAATACTACAAAAATAAAAAGAAAGAACAAACAGCTGTTCACTCCTCCTGAAATGTTATTGATTGCGATCAAATGAAACAAATAAACAAAATAAATTATTCTTATTTGAAAGTAAATTGAAAATTCTCTTGTTCGTTTTCTGAAACAATATTTCGATAGCTAGAACTTATCTTCGAAATATTAAAGCAGCTGGTGGAAATGTAATTTTGGGATTCTCATACATCTTAGCAAAATCTTTTTTTAAAAATATTTTGTCCTTTTTGTGTAAAGAAAGAAATACATATTTACTAAGCACCGTCTTTTTCTGAAATGTTTATTCTTGGATCTCCTAAATACATTTTTGTAGTTCTCAGAGAATTGTTGTCTGAGACTTTTCGACAACAGAATATTTACATATGTTTCTCTTCTTTGTCATGGATTTTCCAAAATAGACACACATGAAATATATATTTTACAACTTCCTTATGAATAACTTTCACTTATTAGAGCATTTAGAAGGTATTCCTATTATAGATATCAGAAGAAGTAATTTAGATATATACAAGTGTATAAATAAAATATTTTATAATAACAACTACATAAATTATAAGTGCAAGTACCACTTAATATACAAAAATTGCCTCATTTTTCACACTTTTCCTCACTCTATAAGTCACACTTTTTCACTTCTATAAGTTTTGGAAAATTTTTATTCCTTTCTGACGTTGAAATTATTAAATGTTTTCAACCAGTTTATGATAAGTGTCTCCCAGCATCTTGAAATGCTTTTGTAGCACTCGCTATGTGATGTTTGCTTATTAAAATTTCAGGAAAATATATTTTGCTGATGTGTATTCTGCACTGATAATTATATCAAGAGAAGCTTACAATACCAACATACTCATAATTTTACATGTAAATATTTTGCGAATTTCTAGTCATTTTTGATGGCCAGTTATATTGGCAGAATTAGATTCCAAAACGCTTAAATGAATATTAACTTTAATATGAAATATGTTCATTAAAAATATACTTTTAGTTATTTAATTAGAAAAATTATTCGCATTAAGGCATCCGACTACGTTGAAAATACTGGTATTCGACCACACTGGCGATTTTTAAAAAAAGTGTTATTTCTTGTCATTCAGACATTTTTTCTTTCCAAAACAGATTCTTTTTTCTTAGAAAAGGAAGGTCTAACCTATTATACAGAGGAATTTTAAGTAAAATTCATTTTACAGCTAAAATTTGTCTTTCACTTCAATTTTAATTTTCATAAAAATTATCCACCATTAACATGGTATCCTAAAAACTGATAGAGGTATTTGTATAAAAATTTCAGAGTGTGCTTTAAATAATATAGGCAATGAAATGAACCAAAAGTTTTCTCGTTGGTTAAATACTTTTACATTTTTAAGTGTTTTTAGAAAAATTAAGTTGCGAATTTAGGGAAAAAATGTATATCTACGTATATTTTTACCCGTAACTTCTTTGCATCTCAAAATGTTTCTTAGATTTTGGTTCATTTCACTTATTATATTCTATAACGTGTGCACAAAGAAAAATAGAATTGTTGTATTGCAATTTTGTGTAGTTTTGTGTAGTAACCGTTTTGGTTAAATTTCACTAAACATTCCTATTTCTCAAAATATACTATATTCTCATAATTATGTTTTTTTTTATTTATAGTGTTTATAATTGATAATACATCTAAAAACCAAAAAAAGTTTTTAAAAAATCAAATTTTTCAAAATTTTTCCTTCGAACGCAGCTGTTTACCTTAATTGAAATTTGCTATAAATAAATTATTATAAATTAAAAATTTATATATATGTAAACGTTTTTTTTATCAGTTGCCTAGCCGAAGAGAAGACATTTTTTTTTAAATTTTTAAACTCGATTTATTCCATCCTGGGAGGCATACATTATCTACAGTTTAGAAGCAATGAGGAAGGTCAATCAGCCTCACAATAAAAGGAAAAAAGCAAATTATAAAAGAAAGACCGAAATTTATTCTTCTGTGATTTTATGCTTATAAAATTCTGATAGGGATTTCTTTAACACGTGTTGATTTAGGTATTTAGGAAAATTTGGGTCTATGTGAAAGAATTTGTTAAGAATTAAGGATTTTTTGAATATTTTTCCACACGAAACGAAACGTGGGAAAATCTAGAAGTATGAATTTTTATAGAGACAGTGTTGCATCAATTAAATAATAAAGTGGACTTGCTTTATT
>JAPMOQ010037037.1:0-20373 GCA_026543055.1 Argiope trifasciata | reverse complement strand
TGTAAATTGTTGAGAACTTTCTAAAAAATCCACCTGCCAATTTCGGATTTTTCAGTTCATCATATTTTTTAATTACCTTATTCACAAACCAATATGTAGCAATTCCAAACACTTATTATTTGATAAACAAAAACAAATCCAAAACATTCATCAAAACTAGCAGGGAAGCTATCTGACATATATAAAATTATATGTTTGTATACTTCGCATAAAAAAAGGAACGAAATTTAGTTTTAAAACATATAAAGGCAAAATGTTATTTAAACTCAGTAAATGATTTCAATCTTAGAACTTTCAACCCTCTGAAAAGAAACAAACATCTTTAACAATTCTGTAAAATTCCCAGAATCCCTATCAAAAACAAGTTTCTTCATCAAAATGAATACGTCAAAAACAGAAAAATGAGTTATTCGGAAACAAATGTGAATGAAAGATAACAAAGACGAACATTGACTGAAAAATAATGCTATAAAGATAATGTTTTGTATAAGAAATGCACATATATTTAAAAAGCACAACTTGCGCAAAGAAAATATAAGTTGATGAAAAATTCTATAACATCAATATCTTTTATATCAAAATTTTGAAATCGTTTCCTGTGCATTAATACTGCATGTATATCAAGCTTGCATATGAAACAATTTTTATTTTATTTTCATATTTTAAGTTGAAAATATAAGAGACTAATTTTTTTCACATTTTCAGAAGAAAATAAGAAATATTGTAAATGTGTTCATATTTTTTAGGAATTTCAATTTTTCTTCATAGTTTTAAACATGATCATATCTTCCTATTTTGATGTTTATAAGCAAACATTTTTAGAAGCATTTCTCCTGTTAAACTAATAACAGAAACACCACTGATAAACTGAAACATTTTTAATCTAAACAAAATCATTTTTATATTTTTAATTGATTATTCTCTGAAACATAAAAGACATTTAATATTAATTAAAATGCAAGATATATTTAAGAAAAGCACGTTCCACCCATAATTCAGTCTTTCAATATTTCGTAGAAGGAATTTTAAAAAACTGGATCAAATATCTTTTTCCTTTCGAACATGAGTGTTAAAATTTTATAAATTACTTAGCAACTTGCATTCTATCTTCGTTTTCTTATAATCATGCAAATTTTTGTTTTCAAGGAAAAATGCATGACTTTATCAACTATATAATAATGTCTCTTTCTATGAATTCAAAAGTGTATTTTTTACTTTAATTCTCTTTTTTCCCTAAAAGTAACAATTTCTAATACCACAGCCTGATTAAATATAAAATTTTGAAAAATTCACCAAATATAGTGAGCAATCGTAAACAGTGAGCTACTTATGCTTTGTTGATTTTATTCTTATGCATACGAAAATACAGGGTGACCATGAAATAATTTTCACTGTTTAGAAGCATTTATAATTAAAATGAATGAATGAAATAAAACCACAATTCATACATAGATTGTGAAAAACATGAGAAGATTAATTCTGTAAAAAAAATTAGTTACAAAAGTTGCCAACATGAGAAATATTGGCTCTACTATCATTTTTTTTCTACTATCATCAGAGGAAATTTACATATCGAGATGGATTCCTAGTGCCTGAGTGACAGCAGTGCCATACATTCCTCGTAAAAGAGAAAACGCTATGTATTTGTATGAGGTTTACATCATATAAATAATAAATTATAGCAATTGTGGAATATCAAAATTTTAATCATCTTTGAAATAAGATATGTGAGGGCATATCAAAAAGTTTTCTAATTATGTTATCAAGGAAGTATTTTATTTATTTCCTTCGTTTTCGATAATCCTTCGCTTTCAGAATAGTTTCTAAATCAAACAGTAAATAGTTTGACAGTAAATAAAACATAACTATAACTTTAAAAATATAGTTCCAAGCTATATTTTAAGGTATAATTCTACTTATAAGATATAGTTATATTTTAGGATATAATTCTATATAAATGGTATAGCTATACTTTAAGGTATACATTATATTTAAGGCATTTGCTAAACATCCCAGAAAATTATCTAATGATAAATTTTTCCAAAACTTCTTAGTTCCATCCTAATTTGTCAATAATTCAAAAAAATCATTGTAATTATTCAGATTTTATATTGTAAATCAAGTCTTCGTAGATGCGCTTTCCTATATTGAGTTTGAAGTCATGGAATTTATTTTGTTGCAGTTTTGCAAAAATATATCCAATTATCTTTCAGTTTCCCTTTATACTAGCCAAATACTAAATCAAAAAAAAATTCTATTCTCAATTGCTAACTTAAAATGTAAATAATAGATAATGTGTAAATATCAGATTAATTTATACAAAATGATGTAGATACATATTGAGACAAAATACGTTTGATATATGATTATGGCGTCAAGATAAATAATCAAATATTTTCCCTAAAATATAATGCCTTTCAACATTTAAATAAATTTTAAAATTCCTTACTTGCTTATTACAATAAGAATAAATACGATGTATATCAGGTAAACAATAAAAAACTTTAATTTTTTTAATATTTCCGGGTATTTTTGTGTTATAATACATTGCAGAATTAATCCAACATTTTTTTAATTAAAAAGAAATTGAAACCCCAAACATCTGTAGAAATTAAAACTTTCAATATAGAACAAGTCTCAAAAATTTCATTCCTTTTAATGTTTAGTTATCCTATTATTAAAATTTCCATTGGTTAAAAAATAAATAGAAAAATACCATATCTTCTTTAGATAAAATTATATTCCAAGTAAGACAAAAAAAATGCTTATCAGCTTTTGAATTAAGTTTTCTAATTCAGTCCGATTTTTGCTTAGAGTCAATCAGAATAAAAACGTAACATAACTAATGAAGAAAAAATAAAAAGTCTACGCTATTTCTTCAGAATTCTCCTTTCTAGTAAAAGTCATTATTTGGAATTCCAATTATTCAGATTCTTGGAATTTCTAGGAGCAAACTAGTTTTCTCAAAATAAGAAACGTTCTTTTATTTTATTCTGAATTAAACTTTAAATAAATTTATTAGAAAGAAATGTCGCATGAACATAACATTAAAGAGATAGTTTCAGACAGAATAAAATGATTAAAATTCTAGAAAATGATATTGTAAGTTTCTTATGTAATTCTTTAAATCTCAGATCCATGAATTATGCTAATAAATTTTCATTTTTTAAAGATTTCCCATTTTAATTGCATAAATATACGGGAAATCTGTTATTTTTTAATATAAAAAAAAGAAAAATTGCTATTCCTGATTTCAAAAGAAAAGGAATATAATTATATGATTAAAAAAACTAATAACAAACATTTTTATGAAAACATATCATCTGCTTGGATTCTTCTATTTTAAGGTCCTATTCCTAAATTTTAAACATATAATCTGAAAACACTGAATAAAGATTACATTTGTTTAAAATAGTTTTCTTTAAAATGTCTATCATAAATTTTTAAATTTGGAGTTTAATTTAATGCAATTAAACCATGTTTTATGCAAATGGAAAAAAGCAAATTTCTTCATGCTATCCATTTCTGTTTTTACTATATTTCTATTTAGTTATCTATACAAAGTATAAAAGAAAGCCGTCTGTATAATTCGAGAAATACTTTACTGATATTAAGGATATTTGTACCATTTTGTCGAGCATTTATTGGGTAAATTTTAAATATTTTGAAGTCATTTAAAAATAAAAAAGGAGTTTTTTAATTGCGATTTGAATTATTTTCCTGTTACAATTTACGCATACGTAAAATAGTGCTTTGCACTTGTCTGAGCATATACGAAAACCTCCAACTGCGCATGCGCAAATAGTATGAGTTGTGGCATGCGTATAAAATACCTTTATTTGTTTACGTCTGATTTTAATCAGCGATTAAAATTCACTGCTTCTCAATAGTTGAGATATTTGTATCATTTAAGGGCATTTATTTTGTAAGGGCATTTATTGAAGAAAGCGTGAACATATTTTTATCTCTTTGAAAGTCTAAATATTTCTGTGTCCTAAAAAAATTCTCTTGTGATTTTTGATGATTTCTAACTATATTTTTATGTTTGTTTAAGGCCCATGTCATATAGAGTAATCGCTAGATTTAAGTTTAAAGCTGATATTTCTTCTTGGATGTTATGCCATGGGCTACGCTCTGCGGGTGCTGCTAGTTTGATATAAATTAATTATTCTTCCGGCTTAGTTCCATTCGGCAAAAGCATTTTCAATTGCTGCTTGTTGATTAACATTTTTTATTTCATGGCGATTCAAAATGTTTCAAGGCATGCTACTAAAGCATTTTTCTAAGAATTAATATAAAATGTTTAACTTTTCAATCACTTCAATTATTTTTATTTCTAATAATATTCTTCATTTGAATCTAGTTATTTGAAAAGCAATTCAGTATTGTTCCAGCCCAAATTAACAAAAAAAAAATTTGGTTATCGAAATAATTCAGTAAACGAGTTTTTTTATTTATTAAAAGAGGGATTGATAAAAGAGAAAAAAAATTCGTTAAATAGAGTTTCGTCAAATCGAAGACCATTGTATTTCGCCATTCAAATTAAAAAGATGATTTCAAAATAGAATGCCGATATCTTTTTTTACAATATTCTTCTTGGTATCAATCCTAATCATTAATTACAAACATAAAAAATGGTGAAGAATCAAAAACTTGATGTTAAATAATTAATGTTAAATTTGTTTCTGTTAAAAATAATTAAAAATTTCATTTCTTTAATATCATCTATATAAAGAAGATAATAAAGGCCCAAATTTAAAAAATATGTTAATTTCAAAAAAAATTGTAAAAAGATTTTTAAGAGTTTATTTTTGTTTTCAGGAAAGAATTTTTTTTAAGAATTAAATAGATTCTTGCTTTTCTATCCCTATTAAACTCTTTATATTTATAGAACTGAGTTTATGAATACATTTTCTTCATTAATTATTTTTGAAGTAGAAAATGGAAAATCTACAGTTAATCCGTTGCCATTGTTACTAATATGATCTACATTTTCCTTTTATGGTAGGTAACCTTCCCTTTATAATGGAAAAATTGCGCTATAAATGAAAAATTACAAAAGGACCACAATTTTCCCCTTATAATGTAGTATATTGTTTGCTATAGTTATTTTTCTCAGTCATTATTTCTCAGACGATGATAAATGTTGATTCTATTGGGTTGAATTCTCATTCTCTGTTAAGAATTCCTAATATTAACTTAAAATATAAAGGAGAATTGTTTTTAAAAAAATTATATTTCTGTTTAAAATATCTCTATGGGTCAATATTCTCTGAAAACGACTAAAAAATACTAAAATTCCAATTTTCATCCTTTGGGAAAATATTTATTTTGATTTATTAAATATGTCCCTGTGTTGTATATTTTATTATGTTTTGCTTCACTTCACATTTTTATTACAAAATTGGTATAGAATGTTCTTATTATGTGTTAAACTTCTTATGTGTCTGCATAAAACCCTTCTTTGTACTGAATTTCTTAAGAAAAAACTGCTTTTTGCATTTACCATGAATCGAAAAATGCATTGTACTGTAATGAAAAGAAAAATGGAAAAATACCTTTAAGTAATTCTTTTATGATATTTTTATTATAAGATAAAACTCTTTCGATCATATAATTTACTTTAAAAAAATAATCTTTAAAACCAAAATTATTTCAGAATTCTTTCAACTGTTGAATTTTAACGATAATATAAACGGATATAAAAATTTTAATTATTTTTTCAGATATAAAAACATATACCTAGAGCATGTCTTTTTTTTAAATTTCAACATTCAAAAAGTTGCACAAACTTCTACTATAACAAATTCACCTTAATAATTTTGCCATCTAATTCATATACATGAGTCACTTCTTCTTGTCAGTCATAATTGAAATGTTACGCCTATGTTACGTATGCTTGATTATGAGATTTAATACAGAATTAGAACTCTAAGATTAGTACTTATGCAATGTTTACGTTAAAATTCTAGAAACTAATTCTATCAAATTTTTAATTACTTTTTTTAATATTTGCAAATTTAATCTCGGTACTTGTCTTTTTATCAATACAATGACTTAAAACTACTCTAAGATATGCGTATGAAAATTATCATCTTGTCTTAACTATTTTCAAAATGAAAGAAGTTTATAAAGTACTTTCATAGGTTGTAGTAAATTTTTAAGCTACGTATCTCCTACTCAATGAGCAGGATAGATAAAATATGGAGTATGCATATACACACAGCCTTTTTTTATATAATATCTTTCATTAAAATTTTGAATTCTTATCACAATTTAAGTCTAGTCTGTTCAGAAATAATGTATCTGTAAATTTGTTTGTCCTTGTGCGTGTGAGTACATAGAGGGGAAAATGCAACAAACTGTTAAAAGATAATTGTATCTCATATCTTAAAGCCAAAACTGTTGTTCCATTGAATTCATGTTGTAAGTTTGCCTTACTACTTTTACACTCAATGAGTTAGATGGATAAAATGTGATATAAATGTTAACACTAAAATTGTACTGTATCGTACTAACAACAAAATTGTACTCCATCGTATTAATGACAAAATTTTACTACATCGTATTAACAACAAATCGTATTGCATGAAATTTTGGATTTTTATCCACCAAATAAAGAACTACTTGTATGTTTGGCTAACCGTGTGCATGTGAGCACGGTGACTACTAGACTACAATAATCTAAATGGGTGCAAGTATATGGGAAAACTATATATGTGTGTGTGTAATAACTCATTGAATTGTAAGAAGTAACGTTGCATTGTCTGACAGCCAAAATCGGATATTTCCGTTGAATTTTGACCTGAATGCTCCAAAGATTAAATAACTTAAGTTTATATTCTATAACAACACTAAATTGATCACTTTCATGTTTAATGGAAAGAAAATTAGCATTAATTTAAAACCATCATAAACGAATAATTAATTCCTTTCATAGATGCTTCGTTTTTCTAATCACGCCATTGTCAGTTCGAAATCCATCATTTAAAACGAATCATTAATATATTCTCCTCAAGAAAAAGGACATACTTTCTATAAAATCGTAAAAGAAATGAAGTGGATTAATGCTAGTTCTCTATAACAGCATATCAATCGAAAATCGATTAATACATCCATTTATTAAATTACACGATTCTTAGGATCTCTCCTTTAAACTTTAAGTAGACGTACAAAAAATTCTGACGAACATTCCTGAACAATTCCCAGTTCCTAATGCATCGATTTGAAAAGAACTTTTCACATTAGATCAATTGATCATAGAAAGAGATAAGAAAAATTTGATATTTTTGTAAATTATTATTACATTATTTCACTGAAATTTTCATGATAAAAATCAAAATTGCTATTTAACCATTTTTTGATAATTTTTATTTTTAATAAACATATTTCATTCCAATATTTATTTAATTTTATCGACATTTTAAATTTATTCAAACAAATATTTCTGACATTGATTTTTTTTTTCATTTGAAATAGGGGATTGATTTGATTTCGAAATTGAAAGAAAATTGAAATTAACTTTTAATTTGATATTACTTGAAGCATTTGAGTAATTTAAAATTATTATGCTTAAAAAGGAAATATTAAAAAGAGCACTTTACAACAAAAAAGAAGCAAATTCAAGCTGATATTAAGAGATCACTTACCTTCTATTTCGAGAATCGGTATTCTAAAGCACTTTAATGAATCAGAAAGGAAATGGAATATTAAAAAGTGAAACTTTTAGGAAATTACGCGCTGACATTTTTGAATTTATTTAATAATTCAGATAGCTTCATTTTTCAAAGAAAGTTTTCATATTTAATGTAAATGGAGAAAAGATGTGTCTGATTTAATTACAATAAAATATTATTTTTAAAATCCTACGCATTTTGGGGTAGTTAAGTAACGCTGCATAAATGCACAAAATTCTTCTTTACACTTTTAAGTATTTTTCTTCATTTTGTATAAAAATTTCTAAAATAATGCAATGCTAAAACTTCTTCTTTTGATGTTTTAGCACTTTTCTTGAGACCCTTACAATACCTTCTGTAGTCCGTATAAATTATTGGATCTATGCTAGCAGTCGATTAATTTTGTTACGACCTGTAATATGAAATTATATCACAAAATTCACAATGTGATATAATTTACAAAGAGTTGTCGATACAGATTTACAGCAAACTGGAATTGAATGGTTATGACAATTCGAGATATCTGATATGTCAATTAAAATTACCAATAAATTTTATCTTTTATTTATTTTATTTATTTATTTTCATTTATTCTTTTGATTTATTTTATCGTTTTGTTATTTTTATTTGAATAAAGATTTGTTCGTTATACAGGGTGGCTCAAAACTTATCTTTCACAGGGAGGTAAGGAATATGTCAGGAAACCGATTTCACATAGGAAAGTATGTCCGCAAACACCATTTAAATAGACAAAATAAACAAGCGAAATTAACACAAGGGAACGGTGCAGTTAAGTGGTAACGAATGGGATTTTCATTCCAACAGGGTAAAATATAAGCTCATAATAGGTTCTCAAAGTTGCGATCATTTACACGAACACAGGATTCACAGACCATTGTATTAACCACCCAACATTTTCAAAAATGCCTAACATATTACTACAATACCTGAGACTGCCTCCATTTGTATAATAAGGTCCATTTCATTGTCGATTGGGTCTCATGGTCATTCATGGCCCAGCACAAAAATAAATCAATGGGTTTTAATTCAGATGACCTGGGTGGCCAAACCATCGGTCCACCGACCGATACACTGAGCTCCGAATGTTGGGTTCAGGTAACCATGCGCTACAATTTTGTTATTATCTGAAGTTCCATGATGTTGATACGACATATCTCGGCGGATATCATGCAGTCCTTGTCCTTGAAATGCCAGACACTTCCGAAAATGTTTGGCGACCAGTGCAATTGCGTGTAAATAGTAACAATTGTGAGTACCTACTGTGAACTGGTTCTCTACCTTGTTGGAATAAAAGTCACATTCGTAACCACTTAGCTATACTGTTTTTTTATGTTCACTTCACTTGTCCATTTCATCCATGCATATAACGTTTATGGACATACTTTCCTACATGAAACTGATTTTCTGAGGTATTCCCTACCTCCCCAAGAATTTTGAATGATAAGTTTTGAATCACTCTGTATCCATTTGAATAATTATTTATTTATTATATTCACTTCGATTATTATTAAGTTTTGAGATTATTCAATTACATTATTATTGTGTTTTTGAAAGCTAAAGCTTTTTATTTTTCATCATTGGGTGTTTTTTTCTCATTTGTATGCAAAAAAACTAAAAATAGAGCAAAACAAATGTATGCATTTTTTATACAATTCTCTTTTAAAACATTTAATAAAAATTGTCTAGAAAATTTATATGCAAATGTTGATGAATTTCAATGGCACTTATTGAGATTCACATTTTTTTTATTAAAACATATTTCTTTCACAAAAATTATCATTTGAAAGTATTTTCTTGTTGTGTGTGAAGATATATCTTTTTTCCATTAAATAACACGTTTTGCTGCAAAATAAAAATGAATATTGAAACATCTTAGATTTCCGTCTTCTATCCAACACATTTTTAAAAAATAGTATTACTTTTATTTTAATTTATTTTAATGGACAACATTACTTTTACTTTAAGTGTTTTTGAAAATATTTTGATACTGTTTCAAACGTTCTATCAAATTTTTGAAAAAAATACATAAGAAAATCATATTATTTTACTTAAGGATAACTGATTCAAAGATTGAATATGAAATTTATTTTGCAAAATAACCATTACTACAGTATATTCTTTCAGGATATCAGCCATATTTGCTTTGTTACTCTACCGATTTATAGAACAAAATTCAAATCCAAATTTGTCTTATCAAATAGATTATGATTTCTATTCTTTATGCTTTATTTGCTTAAATTATGCATGCTGTTACTATAGTTTTTTGGTAAGTCGTTTTAATAATAAAATGCAATTATTTTGTGTTCTTTGGGGAAGTTTCTTTTTTTAAAATGATTTTTAAAATGAAAAGCCTCGTTTTTAAAAACCCCTATATACTTTGAAGAGTGGGAATATACTTTTAATCAGTACCTTGGATAATTTTGAGATGCAATTAGGATTTCAATTATTTAAAAATAAGAAAGATTATATGTTCTTCACGATAAAACTAGAAAACACATCATCAAAAAAATTAAAAACTCTTTATAAACCAAAACAATTTAGATAAGATTTAATGAACATTAAAATATATTGTTTCAAACCTGTAATACTGCTTCCCAGAAAGGTGCATTTAATCATTGGTAAGACCATTTTACAATCAGCTCTTTTGGATGCTGATAGGATGCTGAAATCAGTGATCCCCGGATTTGGCGATTTTGGAGACGAAATAGATAATACTGAAATTTTCCAAAATTATTTTAGCAATGGCGCCAATTAAAAGCCAATGATTGTTCCAGAAGTTTCTTTCCCAACACCAGAATCTAAAAAAAGCCGGCAGTCAGAAGCCAAATTCAGTCGTGATTACGTCTTGAACAGACAAAAGAATAGTTGGATCAGTCTAGCGAAGTGCAAGCGTTTTGCGGATTTCAAGGGTTTGCTGAATTGAATTTATTGATGAAGCATCATCGAGTCATGTGTGGAGTAGTCAGTCATGTAGTAGTGTATTGACAGCTGGATACTGCTAAAAGAAGGAAACTGTGAAGAATTGCAGACGTTTGGAGTTAAGCTAGAATATTCTCCCTTCTACTGATTTCTGTCTGTCTGATTTATGTGATATGCCTGTTATTACTAAACGTTTACGAGTTAAGTTAACGTTTAAGTTACTATTTGTTGTAGTACGCTGCTGTGGGTTACCTGTATTAGTACCATACATTATCCCCTTCCATGCGAGCAAACAATTCTAACGCAAACTTCTCCATTGCTGGCAGATCAGACGCAAACAACTCCTGCACATGACCAATTTTGTACGGATAGCATTGCAGGATGTTTCATATAATTTTCAGCGCCGTTCTCGTAGGCCTGTCCAATGTTCGGGCAATTCCTCATGCACTGCATTGTTGCCCATCACCTGCCGACCCCTCCAGTAATGCTGTGGTCACCTCTTCAATTACCGTCGAATGCACTAGCTTCCTCACCTTCTTCCAGATTGCACATCAAACGAACCTGTCGTTTCGAATTTTTGCATCATTTTCTTCACACCCACAACATTCATTGGACCAAAGCCTTCCTTTATACCCTTCAGTGTCCTGAACTTTTGCAGAGCTACCCTTACACAATCATCGTTCTTGTAATACAGCTTTACCAGCAGAGCACGGTTGGTTGTCTCCATAAGTGAGACAACCATGACGAACGTCCGAGAAGTGAAATAAGGAACAGCCTTGTACCTGGCGGGTTTATAGCACTGAAATGTGTTGTGCACATGACAGATAATTGAATATACATTTCCTACCGTTTACAGTGCCATCTGTTGCTAAAATTTGAAACTAAATTTTTTTCTTTTGCCATACGCTTTCCACCTTCATCAATAATAGGCCGTTCAAATTTGACATCATTATTATGAATGGTTCTTTTTTATAGCATTTTGAAACTTATACTTTAATTATAATCCTGCTTTACATATAACATGCACTTTAAAAGCTACATAAAAAAATTTTAATAAATAAAACATTTTATATAAAGAAGACATTATAACATTGTTAGATTGTTTGAGCAAAAAACACTCTCAGAATTAAAATCTGAATCTCGACTCAGGAAACAGAGGCTTAATATTCTGTCCAGTTGGAATCCATTTCATTCTTCAGCCAATCGGTTAAAAAGGATCAGTAAAGCTGTTCTTGATTTGCTCCAATCTAAAAGCAATCGATCAGAAATTCCATTTATAAGATTGCGTGCCTTGGGCCACCACGTTTCTGATCTAATTCTTTTAGAGAAAATCTTTTAAAAAAGCGCTCCCTTGAATAGGCAAGCCATTTGGTTTAAGCCACTTAAGGTGAGGAAAGCAACTTTTAAAGTTGATGAATTAGTGATATATAAACCAGATAAAAATGTTTCCATTTTTTTAACCGCTTAACTGATTTGCCTAAATGCCATGCATACATCGATTTATTGAATTTTGATAATTGTAATAAAAAAAATAAACCATTCATAACGATTATAATTCAGTCTTAAGATTATTTCGAATACATAGATAAGTTAAGTACTCACTGATTTCCATTTGAATCAAAATAAGAAAATATTTCCAAAATAGAAGATGTCATCTTATTACATAATAAAGAGAATAAAACAGATAAGTGATTAACAAATATTCAGTTATGGTATATTATAACACATTACTATCACAACAAATACTAAAATATTGTACTAAATACAGATTTAATTATTTTAGCCAAACTACTATCGCATAAGAAATGGAATAATAAAGTTTTAAAAAAATGGTTTGTTTCTTCTCCGATTTGTAATTTTTCGAACCAAAAGCAGCTTTCGTTATCAAGAGAAAGAATCGTAATATTTGAAATGTTTGTTGTTTAAGACCACATAAATTCAGTTCAAGTTATCTACTTTCTTATATATAAGGATATTTATGCAGCAACAATATGAAATTTATAGTTTGTTATGAATAAACTCATAACTATTTTTACTTTTTCATACACGTAGTACTGTTAAAGTGTAATAAATTTCAAAAAATTCGAATTCGAGATTTTGGCTTATCTCTATTTTCAGACCCTCCCGAGTAGTAAAACACATTTTTAAAAAATCCCTGTCTGTCTGACTATCAGTGACAAATGTAACTCATAAACACTTTAACCAAGACGGATAACATTTTATATACGGTATTTACACCACATTTTCAGATTTCTATCAAATTTTGAATAAATTCTGCTCATAAGAAGTCAATCTGTTGGCTATCAGAATGTAAATCAACAAAATGAAAAACGAGAGCTTGATAAATAAAATTGGGAGAACAAATCTAGAGTGTAGACACCTTTCAAATTTTAAGCCAACTCCAATCACGGGCAAACTGTCTGTCGGTCTATACTTTCAGAAACATGTAAATACAATAATTCAAAAATGCAATGTTCTAAATATTTCAAATTTACATGAGATTTCAGTCTCCAAGTGCAGTTTTCCTATCAAATTTTTTGTTTTAATCAGTTAACAAAAGCTTGCCTAAAACACTATTTTTGGATACTTTTAACGCATGTCATTGATTCATCACCAAATAACTTGCCAAAATTGATAGGATGGATTCAGTAAAAATGCTAAATTCAGGCCAAAAACATTTTGTATCCATTGTATGCCAATGTTAAGAATTGCGTTCTTTTGTCAGAAATTTATTTTGTTTATTATACCAGAAAGTTTTGGGTTATAATTGTTCTCTTGACTTTTTAAAATTTTTTATGGTGTAAGTCACTAAACAAAATCAAAAATTCCTTCAACTTTATGACAGCAGTGTACGATCGCTATTCAGATCTGATAAATAAATCTGAAATTCTGAATAAATTCGACTACGAAATCTCTAACAAAATACTTCTATTTTCTGATAATTTTAAACACAAGGTAAAATTACTGCGGATAATTGTATTCGAATAATTAAACCTCTAAAACAATTGGGCAACTGTTACTTCAGCAAATTATTCTCTTTTAGAAAAATAGCCTTTATAGTTTAATTTTGAACAATTGAAAGATTTTTCTAAAACAAAATAAAAAAATATTTAAAATCGTCACCATTTCAACATTAGAATTCCAAAGAAATGAGTAACAACTATTTTAATTAAATATTTTTTACTATCCAATCTTTTGAGAATAATATCATAGTATGGATGGCCAATATTCAAATAGTAAGGCCTCCTAATAAATCGGGCAAAGAACTAATAAAATATTTTTAATCTCAGATAATTCTTAAAACAATTTGAAAGTATAATGAATGATTAATGTTCCAATTTATAAGTTACCAAAAAAAACCGGGCAACGACTTTTATCTTTTTATCTCCGAAAAATGAAAAAATCAAAGATGGTCTAGAACTATGCCTTATATTATTCACACTGTATTTATACATTATCCAAATACCCAATTACTCAGCATTCGAATTGCTAGGTATCCGAATAAATGGAATAAGGAACACATCAGAAAAATATTTTGCAAGGACTAATCCAAAAAAAAAAAGTTTACAAGGCAAAGGAAACATTTTTTACAAACAATAGACCCAGGATCCTAATGGCAATTAAAAGACATGTGTCAGTCACTTCCCTACATAATCACCAAACATGTTTAGGCTTTAATCACACCGCTGGACAAATTTGTTTAACCCGTCTTGGTAATAATCAGGTCCATGGCTATTGAATCAGCTCTCCTCAACTTTATGAACATCACCTCTTGATATGAACCTTATTTCGGAATTTTCGTAATATAATTAATATGTGCGTATAAATGATCGAATGCTGTATGTTTATTGTATGAATATACACTGAAGTGCCACTGAATTAGGGATACCTGCCTAGTAACGAGTTGGGCCTCCTCTGGCCTTGATAACGACTGCCATTCGACGAGGCATAGATTCGACAAGTTTCTGGAAACGTTCTACGGGAATGGCTTGCCAACTATTGGCTAAAGCTATCCATAGTTCAGTAAGGTTCGTTGGTGCAGTGTGGTGGCCTTTTACGTCTTGTTCCAAAAAATCCCAAATACGCTCTATAGGATTTAAGTATGGGCTTCTAGGTGGCGAATTTATGACAGAAAACTCAGAAGAATGCTCATCCAATCAACCAGTAGCCAATCGGGACCTGTGAGAGGTACAGTTGTCTTGCTGAAACACTCCATTACTTTGCGGATAACAGAACAGCATAAATGGATGGAGGTGATTCCACAGCAACCCTACATACCGAATTGCATTGAGAGAGGCTGGTACAGCCACCAATGATCCCAAACAGTGCCACGAAAAAACACCCCACACCATGATTGAGCCACCATTACCTTGAACAGTTCCAACCTGGTATGCATGATCCATGGCTTCATGAGGCTGACGCCATATTCTCAACCTCCCGTCGGCGTTAAGTAGTCGGAATTGAGACTCATCACTCCATGCCACTTGTTTCCAGTCTTCTACACTCCAATCTCTGTGTTCTCTTGCCCAGGCAAGACGTGCAGATCGATGGCGAGCATTGAGCAATGGTACTCTGGTAGGTCGACGACTCCTGAAGCCCATACGGTGAAGCGAGCATTGCACAGTCCGTTTACTGACTCTTTGACTGGCACCTTCATTCAACTGGGTGGTAATTTGAGTTAATGTTTGGCTTCGCTGGCTGCGTACAATACGACTAAGCCGTCTCTCACCACGCACTGTCACGGCTAATTGTCCTTTGCAGTTAGATGGATTGCAAGTTTTTTTTTCCACCATTCACGTATTCTTGGTATACTCTTGACACTGCCGATCTTGAAAATCCCAGCTGTCTGACGATTTCGGAAATTGAATTTCCCATGCATCTAGCCCCTACGATTTGCCCGCGATCAAAGGCATCTAAATCAGGTAGTTTACCCATAATGGCGATTCCAAAAACTAATCCAGAACAACCACAGTCCGCACTATATATGCAATTACCACAGCCCCCTCCCTTGCGCATAAATGATGCGCAGTGCTACACAATTTCCATATCTCTTGCTATCTCTAATTCAGTGGCACCTCAGCGTAATTTGAAATATTGTTTTAATTTGATGTTATAAAATATTTTGATATTACAAGATTAATACTATCGATATGGTAGCAAATAACTGAAGTCGTCTATTATCAGTTTTTTTAATAGAATGCGAACATATTCATTATGTTTCATAACTAAGAATGACATACAG
Organism: Argiope trifasciata; assembly: GCA_026543055.1. NCBI lineage: Eukaryota > Metazoa > Arthropoda > Arachnida > Araneae > Araneidae > Argiope > Argiope trifasciata. Next base: position 4,515 of record JAPMOQ010037037.1, on the reverse strand, counting down.
TTATAAAAGATATAATACACTGCTATAGTACTATGAAAATTACAAGACATTCATTCATTTTAAACCAGAATGTTTAATTTCGAGTATATATTTCACTTACAGATTTAAATAAACCTATAACCACATTGAAAAGCTAACCGTCTAATTACATTCCAATAATAAATACACATTTTTAATAACGGTTTTTTCTTATTGCCTCAACTACCCTCTATTTTTTCTGATAACTCTCAAAAGTAAAATATAACAGTGCATTCTTCAAAGATAACACCTTGCCGTTCTTCTTTAGTAATAGTTACAGTTCTAATTCCACCAACTTTATTTTCACTTAAAAACTCATCTCCTGGGTTACATTATTAACAATCACTTAGGTATATTCAAATCTAATCTCGAAAGATATCACAAAATAATTCATACGCAAAATAATCGTTCACAAAATAAATCGAAGATCTTTAATAATTAGAGCGATTTGACCATAAGCTTCACTATTCTGCAAACGGATCTAGTCTATCAAAATTCAATAAATTTATATTTCAAGTACAATTTAAAATTTAAAAAATTTGGTTTTTTGCAATAATATGAAATTTACGAAAGTTGGTTGACTTAACAAAATTAATCCTGTTAAAAAATGGACGAATACTTGATTGCCAATGTCAGCTATCAATTAGTTATTTAGAGCATAAATCGAGAATTTCATTCCATATTACCCTTTAGATGATTATGAATTCCAATCATATATTATTATCCTTGTGTAGATATTAAATATTATGGAATTAACAATTACGTAGAACAATCATTACTGTTTCGTTGATATTTTAATTCAATAATACATACTTATTTATTCATTTCAACTCACGAAAATTTAAATTAATTCTGCTAACGTTTTATTATCATTATAGCTGTTTTATTATCTTTATTAGTTTTATTACCATTTTCCCCAATAAAGATATAGGAAATTATATGATTTATTAATTAATTTTAGTTTCCCTTGCATTCAAATCTCTTTTAAATGTATTACATAGTTGATAATTTTGTATATTCAAATAACAGTTTAGATAGGATCTTAGGTTGATAAACTGAATAATTGTTGATGTGTTGTTGATATGTTTGAGAATAAAAATACTTTGATGGCTAATGCTTTTAACGAAAAAAAATCTATTTTGATATAAACTGTTACAATATTCAAAACGCTTTTTATTTGAAATTTGTTTATCCCATAAAATATCAACTGAATCAAGCAATTTTTGAAACTGCCGATATATAATTTTATATGTTATTCAGGCATAAGTATTTCTAACTTGCTCATATTTATTTCTTATATGAATATAAAGTGGCTCAAACAATTGAGAGTTCACCTTACTTTTACCAGATAAATCCGACTGCCATTATCAATAACATATTACTGGGGAGTTCAAATATATTTTTTACACATAACAAATGGTTTAATTTAGAGTAAAAATAATCAACGAAAAACTTCTAAATTGAAAAGTTTCAAAAGAATTTTAAATAAACATATTTAGATTTTTGCTTCAAAAAATTGAGAATACACCAATGAAATTTTTGTAATGTTTCGCATACAAAGAAAGTGTCGCTGTTAAGTTGCATGACTTTCGGTTTCTATACAGCCCTTTGAACGCCGTGATACAGATTTGATCAAATTTTGGACAATGTCTCAAGTAATTTTCCCTTCTTGCAACACTTGTTTTAAATGGGTTTTTATTTCCTAGTTTTGTGTTTTTGGGCCGATATTTTAGCTCAGAGATATTCAATAACATTGATGTCGGAGAGTTTTAGTATGTGTAACTACTCTTTACGAGGAAAAAGACACCAAATTTTGATGTTACGTGTACTTTCTTTGAAGCCGTTGTCCTGTTGTCAAACGAAATTTCTATTCTAAAGCCAGATTTTTAGCACTTAACTTTACACTGATGCAAAATACATACAAGTAAACTAAATGGTGTATAATGTCATTTAAAAGAATTAAATTTTCTACCACGGAGGAAGCCATACAACCCAAATCATGATGAAGTCACCACCATGTTTAACTGTAGAATGTAACTTTTTTTCAATTCCTACTATTAGCTCACACTCTCCCTATATTTATTTATATATCTTGTTCAATTGTTAATAAAATACCTTTTATTTATCCACTCGAGTTCAAATTCAATTTTTAAAACTTGTAGATGTTGATACTTGATGTTAATACAGTTTTCTCAAATATCAATTTATTAATTTAATTTAATTCATTTTTAATACTTTATATAGAGTTTTAGCAGTTTATGACAATTGAAATCAATAGGCAATAGTTGAATCGGCAAAATGCAAGGATTTCAGTAATTTTCAAGTCAAGGTGTAGAATGTGAGTTCAATTCTTGCGGAAATCAATAATTTTTTGATAATTTTTTAATAAAAAGTAACTAAAATAAATTTCTTTGTTAACCTGAGTAAGAATTGGGTTTTTTTTTAAGTATATTACTTGTTTCTGATTCAAATATCAAAATTAATCATATCATCAAAAAAATTCCAAAATTGCAATGCTTTCTAAATGCACTTCGTATAACAGAGAATAAAGGAAAAGGGAAATGAAGCAGAGTAGAGGGTCTGAAGCCCAATCTGTCGCAGACAGTTATTTGACTTTTGATTCTCAAGATAGTTCCTGGTCTCGAAACAATCATGGGATGGTTCTAGACAGCTGGGTGGAAAGGCACAGGATTTAGCAATCTGTTTGATTTTTATCAGTTTGAATAAATTGATCCAATGCAAAATATTTTAATATTGTTTAGAAAAATAAATCGGAATCAAATTTAAAATTCTTTAAATATTTTGTGTATACAAAAAAAATCAAGGAAGAAAACTTTGCTTGAAAGAAAAGGACATCTTTTAAATCTTTCCTCAGTGATTGCTTTTGGAAATTTTTTTATCTGTTGTCCTTTCAAGGATTTTTTTTCTTATTATAATGCTTTGAATCTTCAGGAATCTATCCTGGAATAACATTAAAAAAAAGAATAAAAAAAGAAAAACTTAACAAAAATATTTTCGTTTTGAATAGGAACAAATTTATCTTATTGTGTATGATCGAGTAGATATTTGGTGATTTATGAAATATTTTAAGGAAAACGAATATCAACTATAAGGAATAAAATAGTACACCATTCTGATACCAAAAGATGGATCGAAACGTAAACATTTAAAATAAATATTTCAAACTTTCAAACTAAAGACAGTTTTCACTATTACATTAAGGAGACAGACCTAGGTGCAGTATAAATATTGAGAATATATAAAGACATAATCTGCGAACTCTGGCAAAATTTATAGTAAACGAGTGCACGAAATTTCTAGATCAAATGAATATCTCAAAGCTTTAATTCTATGATGTTGCTTCTAAATTTTGAACAATCTCTTAAGACTATAGGACAAAAGCGAAAAAAAATGTTAAAATATTCTGTAACTATGAAACTGAAATCAAAAAGGACTACGATTATCATTTCTAGCTTGGTTCCTTTCCATATAATAAATATTAAATTTGGATGTTTGGATGTTTATTTTATTATAACACATCGAATATATTAATAATATTAAAAAGGGACTTTGATATTTTTGAAAAGTAACATTAATATTTCCAATCTTTGGATTTGTCAGTAACCTCCATATTCATTTCGGATGGTATTTATGGAAAAAAAAAAATGAAAATTTGTTTCAATTTTTTTTTCTATTTGTATGCTTCAGCAGAATTTGTATAGACTTCAGCGGACTTTGAGTAAATATTACAAAAACCACTCTAACTGCAAAAACATCTGTTCAATGAACTTTTAGTAAAAAAACTTGAAACTAGGAACACATATTCAGATGCAAAAAAAACCACACAAAAAACACTTTTAAAGTTAGATTCATAGAACGGAATCTGATTGCCATTTTTTTTTGACGTGAGAAAAGATGAATAGCATAATTTCGGATACAAAAAAAACACAAATATTCCATAGCAAAGAGACACACACAAAGAATAAATGTTTATAGTTATATTCGTCAATTTAAACCTGACTATCAATTGTTGGTGCCATCATAAAAGATGAAAAGCATAATCTGGTATACAAAAAGCTAAGTACATATATTCTAAAGCAAAGAAATATACAACGAAGGCACGTTTATATTTAGATTCGTATAACTGAATTTGACAGACAGTTTTCGTTCGTCAAACAAGATGAACAACTAAATCTAGGATACAAATATAGCTTTTAAATGTAGTAAACTCAGCAAATAGAACTTCAAACATGCATTGAGTAAACGTTATGTTTGGTCTACTAAAACAGTTTGAAAAACAAATAGGCAAACAAACTTTTCAAATATATTTTGCAGAACAGAAAAATATATTCCAATACAAAAATAGAGAACAAAGATGGATATTTGAGTTCCTTGGAACATGAGTTAAATGCGATTCTACTACAACAAATATATGTGGATTTATAGGCACAAAATGTGGGCATAAAATTGATGAAATTTTGAACTATTTGAAAAAAA
>JAPMOQ010037025.1:12727-22854 GCA_026543055.1 Argiope trifasciata | reverse complement strand
ACAACTTTCCTACACTCCACTCAATACCGACACCTTCCACCAACAACTTTCCTACACTCCTCTCGTTACCCATAGCCAACAATAAATTTAATGTACTCCACTCTTAGCCTCAACACGTTTCCTACATTTCTCGCATTATCGACGGCCACTAAAACAGATTTCACATACTTCACTCATTCATAATTACATTTTCGTATATGATCAACTACCTCATCGAAAGTTTAAATAATCCTCTACACTTTCAAATTCAATATTCTTTCAATATGCTATATCAGATGGCAGATCTCTTACACGGCGCACTGGTATCACTACACATGTCCACTGGTCTCACGTTAACAGGGGCCGACTTCCCTTCTTAAGGCACTTCAACATACTAAACATTTGCTCAATCCATATTTCTCGCAGTATCTGCAATTACCGTCGATCAACGAACCGTTTCAAACATTATATTGTCACGTAGAAAGAACTCAATAAGACACAGGAAATAGAGTTAAACCAATTTATTTGCTCAGATCTGAACTCTCAGAGATCTTCAGCTTTCATACAAGTAGGGAGAGCTCTGTAGACAGTAAGAAATGCCCAGAGCACTTATCTGGTAAATGAAAAAAAGGTCTAGAATCTTCTGGAACACGAAATTAAGGAAAAACAAATTTTAAGTCAACTGGGATGCGAATACATGATCTCCTGACTATGAGTCTAGCGTCATAACCATTCAGCTATGCAGAATTGACAATGTTTCGTTTCCTTGCTGTAATATTAACAAATCGCACTTACACCACCACTACATGGGACGTAGCAAGATATTGATAAAGAATATGATGAGATTTTATCCTGTTCTGCTGATTACAAAAACTCGAGGGGGAGGGGTAGAAATATTTTTACTTTAAGTTAAAACGTTTAATAACGAAACAGAATAACGCTTTTTCATAATTTCTTCCTTCTCTTGACTGTCCAAGATATATTTCGAAATTATTTTAAACAAATTTGTCGCTCTTTTATTGCATAATCACTTTAAGCCAAATTCTATATGTTGAACTGCATAAAATAAAATACGCCAACATTCCATATTTATTCCCGATATTCAACGTCAGATGGTTACTTGATCGCACATTTTACTCAATTTTATTGTTTCAACATTTGTTTCCATTTTGCATTACTTCTGAACATAAATATTTCATGTCATAATAAATCGAGTAGTAGGTGCAGTTTCATTCCCTCTGAAAATTTCATTTAGGTCTTTAATTGATTGTTTCTTTTCTCATTTGGTAAAAGTGGTAATTTTACTGCGTTTAAATGCAGAAGAAAAAAAATCTTAAGCAGACCCATGATGGCGCTAAATACGAAATTATTATAAATGCTTTTAAGTTAACATAGAAATTATCCAGTTTTGAATGACAAGTATGCTAATTATTTGAAGATGGTATTCTTTGGCTCATCTAGATAAAAAGAATTAAGTAACTAACTATGAATCACTGATGAGAAACAGAATAAGTTATCTAGCATCAAGTAAAATTCTTAAAATCTAAATCCCCGACACAACTTGATTCCTTTAAAGCAACACAACAAATGATTTAAGAATACCCAAATTAATGATTTAAATTTTTATCACTAAGACAATTTAGCAATTCTTGTCTTCGTCTTTCTCGGGCTCTATTTCAGAGCAGATAAGGAATAGAAGTCGGCAAATCAGATGAACCCTTCACGGCTGTTTCATCCACCGGGGTATAACCGACTAGATTCTTTGAAAACGGGCGATTTAATTGTTAGCATTCAGAATGTAAAGACGATCATGAAATCAAGCTCCAAATATTAACTCGAAACGTAAGTTTTTTTCTAAAAACTAATTTTTTTGTCACTGAAAACGAAATACAAAAAAAAGGGGGTGAATTTTAACACTACTTTTTTTACATACTTATTCCTCAGTGTATAATAAAATAATTTCAGACACCAAATTCCATCAAACTTCATTCTTAGTATCTCAACTATAAAATATTAGTTAAAAAATTCGAATTCGCGATTCATATTCACCGTTCGCATTATACGAAATGAAGTTCATAGATGACCAAATATCAGCTGCAAAACTTTCTTCTGAAAATATCTTCTCGAAATAGTATAAGTGTTTAATTGGATGGATTACTAAGATATTTGAATACTGGTCCCAGTTTTTAAAAACAATTCTTCCGAAAACCACTTTCATTTTTACCAATTTAAGGCTCATAAACTCAATATTAGGAATTGGGGAAATGTTCAGTCCCTTAATTGAATGAAAAATTAAACCCTCTGAAACCGTAGTTGACACTTCAATATTAAACTGTAATTTAGAAAAAGGCATTTAGAGACTACTAAAAAAATAATTATTAAGGGTGCAACGTTGCGAAAATTGATGAAGTTACAGCTTTTAGATGGTTCTCATGGCGATATTTTGCCGAAAGGAAACGAACTTTTTTGAGCTTAGATCTAACATTAAAAAGGAGCTTATTGATAAATGCAGCCAATTACAAACACGGAAGATGTATTATGACGAGACTTCCTTTCCAAAGATTGACAATTTGATTTTATCCGATTAGTTCAGTTTAACGTCCCGTTTTGAAGCAACACTGGGACTATTTTGGGATGGACCTCATCATTTTGAACTGCTGTCATATAACGAGGACACCTGAGCTAAAACTCCCTCTCCAAACTTCCACACCACAAAAGTGAGAGGACGTTTGACCCCGACGGATTTAACGTGCACCAGACCCACATACACGGGGGGTTTTCGGTAAAGTTCGATGTCGAACCTGCTACTGTCCGGTTCCAAAGCCGAGACTTTACTACCAGGCCAGCGTGGCCCATTTTATCTGATAAAAGGTGGGTACATGATCAGAAAAATATGAATTTTGTAAGTTAAACCAAATGTTGCCTTTAAATCGGAAGAAATTGAGCTTTAAAAAGTCTTTATAATTACGTTGGAGAATGTGATTCATAAGAAAATACACTGGCGAATCTTACTAATAATGCCTTTCAGATTTTATAATGATTGTAGAAAATAATCATAAGTAATCGTTAAATGATACCGAAAATGTCAACATTTCCACTTAACATTCTGTGATGTTTGGACGAGATAAAATTAAACGTATTTATTGAGAAGTGCTTTCAGAAAACCTTTCGGTTTCATTATCTGTTAAGATATGGTATTTAAAAATCATTAGGTCAATCTCAACATCCTATAAAAGGATAGCAGAAACTAGAAATTTCATAATTTCTTTTGTATTACATTTATCAAAAACCCCTGTTGAATTTTTCTTCTATTCGTTTCACAATTTGTTTACACAAATTTAATTTTTAGCTCTGCATTTCGTTTTACTCCTAATCAAAACACATAACTCCTTTATTTTGATATGAATTTTAACCCTGATTATCTTTTACCTGAATTCTCTTGCAGCCATCGCTGTTTCAGAACCATTTAAAATTCTATTCCCAATTTTAAAAAGTAAATTCCAATTTAGTGACCATGCATCTCTAAGCTTTCTATTCTCTGTATAAACAAATTCGGAACTTTAAAAAACGTACTACTCGGGCTGTTTTAACACTGAAAATATAATTTATTGACAATAAAAATTCAGCAATATATAATATGTATCAGTGAAAAAACTGATTTATTGAAAATGGGCTCAAATTAGATGAGTAATTAAAAAAAATCCCAAAGAGCGGATATTACCCAATGTTAAATTCTGTTTTAGCATTCTATACCATGAAATAGAAAACAATATCTCCAAACTCAGTATTAAATTCCATTGGAATTTCATAGGAACTCATGAAGTAAGATTTATCAGATGAAGTTACAAGATAATTTTAAATCGTTATTAGGTTAGTGGTTATATTAAAGGATCAAATTGAAATTTGAGCAAAATGAATAGCAACTCGATTGATGCACAGAGATTCGATAGATAAGGAAAATAAGTTGTGATATAATATCTAAAAATAAGGCAAAACTAATCTGAATGCAGTTTTTAAATCTATCAGCGCTTACTTAAAACTACGCATAAGTTATTAACCTATTGAAAAACATTAAACTTCCTTTTGATTGAATGTCTTAATTCACATTCGTTATTCACTTTATTTTTCAATAACTATTTCCAGTGCTTTAAGTAATTTTAACAATTTGAACAAAGTCTTCGAATGCGAATTCAAATCGTATAATAAACTGAATATTTGAAGAAACCTCAAGTTCGAGACAAACATTTCAAAATTACATCGTTAGTCTTACTTGGGACTCGCTTTCCAAATGAAAAACCTGAAGACATTTTTTATGGAAGGAATTATCGAAATGAATATTACCGTATTAACTCAAACTGGTTACTTGGGCAGCAAGCCGATTCCTTCAATAATTGGGTATTCAAATACCTTATCAAAAGCATAGTACACTGGATACAATGTCATAAATTCTCCAAACTATCAGCAAACAAAGAGGTGTCTATGTCTTTCTGACTCATTTCTGTTGAGATCTGTAAATAGAGTAAAAATTTGTTAACAGTACAAGACAATAATCTTTCTTTTCTATTTGAGTTAATTCGCTGAGATAAGAATATGACAATTACAAAATCTGAAAATTACAATTCTATGAATTACAAAATAATTCGAATCCCTATAAAGAAGCATTAAATGATACAGAATAACTTCCTCGCAATCCTATAACAATTCGTACTAAAATTATTCAATTTATTAAGAAACAGGAAATTTGCTAATAATCAGGCAGAAAGTTGCGAGTTCTCCAAATGATTAGCATAAAGCCATTACATCTGTCTTGCAATTTATCTGAAGTCACCGTTAATAAAACGGAGTTTAATAAGGATTTTTTTCTAAACATTCCAATTCATCAGTAATATGCTTGGAAATTATTGGCAGTAAACTACTTTGAGGAAATATGAAATACTGCAATCACTACACAATTTTTTTTTTCAAAATAAAATACTACAATCACTACACATTTTTTTGTAAATTAAGTACTGCAATCGTTACACAATTTTTTTGCAAAACGAAATACTCCAATAATTATACTATTCGTGTTGTGGAAACTCACCTTCAAAAAACTTATTGTTTAGTCAGATTAATTGGTTCAATAGACAATTGCCAGCGTCTGGCCTAGTTCTACGATGATTACAAGCCTTTCCTCTACATGGATATAAAGCGACATTAAGCATCCTGAAAAAGAATTTAAGACTTGAAATGTACAAATAACATTCCAGGAATGAAATTGGTTTTGAAGTTTCAATTATCCCCAAGCAGAAACTTACCAAATAGGTGAAGTAGTTGCAATTTGATAACATCCATGTGCTTCCAACATAAATGGCTTTGAACGAAAATTTGTTTTACTGGCAGAGAAAGATATGTACCATTTTCTAGAAGTGAGGTGAGGGTCGTCTTCATGAAATATTCTGCCATCCTAAATGGTAGGCGAGTCAGGTTGATTGCTTGATTTCTTGTGCTTGACTGACTTGAGAAAAGCCACAGCATACAATTATGAGTACCTAAAATCTCTTATAACTTTAACAGTAACTGTAAAATGCAGTTATTGCAGTCTTTTGCAATAACTGCAAATTATTTCTTCCAAGAGAAAAATTAAATTATAATGGAAGACAGAATTCTCGGAATTTGAGTTTCTAAAAAAAATGAACATCGTTAGTAATTTATGTTAGAAGAAAACATTAAACACATAAAACAGCAGTGGATTTAAAAAATACAACATCTCAACATCTAAAAGTAAAATACATATCCATTAATCTTCATTTTAAAATATTCAATTAAATGAAGTTTCCAAAATAAAAGTTTTTTGAAATTTATTTTAACATTTAATATTCCAATTTTTCAGTTCCTAGAATAACGATTGAAAATTTGAGTTCAAAGAATTTGAAGTTTCTTCCGACTGGTTTATACTTTTGATAACGGATTCAAATTTTATGTTCCTACTCTTTGAAAATAGTTCCTAAAACCATGGAAAACGCATCCAATTTTCCTTAGATTGAATTTTTCATTTCTTGCTAAGAATTTTTATTTCCTTTCAAAAAATTTAATCTTTTAGATGTTCTGAATATATCAAAGAGTAAAGAATTTAGATAACGTCTGAGATAAGCGGGGGAGATAGGATTTAAGAATTCAGTCTAACAAATTCAGTTTGTTCTGCAGTTTTGTGAGAATTCCAATAAAGCTAACGAGCATTTTTCCATTTGTTGATCCTCCTGATTTGGATAATTTACCGATTTATTTTCAAAACTCAAATGTATGGATTTTGATCGATCACGCATATTTCGATGTCATGCCATCAAATTGAGAATAAAGTAAAACTAATTTGGCTTAGTCAAGAATTGTTTCATGAATGCAAATACTTTGCACCGTTTTACTGTTTAATTACAGTTATTTGTCAGGAAACCATTATATATCATTTAATCAGTCACTTTATATTACGAATTATTTAATCACCTGAGTCTGCTTTAAAAAAGGATTTGATGACTAGAACTTAGAATTCTAGAACCATCCCTGGTACCAAACTAACAATATTTTTTTAATGTTTCTTATTTTAAAAAATATTGTTCATTTCGAATGTTTTTTAATGTCATAGTAGGTTGGAAAATCGGAAAAGAAAAATCAGTTAAGAAGTGATATGGGATTATCAAATAAGACACGAAGCCGCTATCGTTTAAATATACAATAATTCTGTAATTTGAGAACAAGTTAGTGGGTCTTGAATGTTTTAGTTTAAAAATTACGATTTAATAAATTACTTTAAAAATTGTCTCGGTATTATAGTTATCACAGCCAATTTGCAAGATTAAATCAGTCTCCCAGAGAACTTTTTGAAGATGAATATTGTTACTTAAATGACTTTTTAACAGTTTTTTCCAAAATGTTTCTCAAATGCTCCTGTAACGAATGCGTAGTTCACGATTCCTTTAGTTTTCAAAATGCAATTACTGATGAAAACAGAATCATAATTAGATGTATCCAAAGAATACATCGTCATTATGATTGCAAACGAAGAAATGTGTAAAGTCAAACAAAGGAAAAATTAATATTCACAAAACACGAAGTAAATTCGGAGTTTAATTTGTCCCACGTGAACCACAATTTTAATCAAATAATTATTAACTTGATATTAATAATTTTCAATATGAAATTATTGAACTAAAATTATTATAATTGAGACTAACAATGCATAGAAAGTGCAATATACCCAAACCTAATAACTATTAAAGTAATGAAGGTTTCTGCAATGTTATCCCCTTAATCAAACTACACCTATCCCCCGATTTACACGGCACTCGGTTTACACGATTTCACTTTTACACGGTTTTTAAATTTGCACCGACCCGGAACGCACCACCGGATTTTCACCATACCAATCAGGAATAAAAGATTGAGAGTCTACGAAAGTGATAACAGTAACTAAATTTCTGATTAATTTTTTTAATTTGTATTTCTCGTTTCTATATGTAAAATGAATTACATAAATATACCTTATATTTTTGTTATTTTATAAATAGACAGTTATTTTTATGTTTTTAAGATATATTTAGTTTTATTTTACGTTGAAATAAATGACTGAATTATGCATATTTTAGTTTGTTTTCGATTTACACGGTTTTACGTATAAGAATCAACGATTTCGATTTACACGGTTTTCTAAGGAACCTATCTTCAGTGTAAATCGGGGGATAGGTGTAATATGTTTAGTCAAAGTATATTAACTATAAAAAAATTTACTGCTTTCAAGTTAGTGGACAAATAATTTTAGTTCTGACTGACAGACTTCGATAACCCTCATCTGACCTTGCCGTAGTCTGGTATAAGGGGAAATTCAAGCTTTCCAAGGGTAATTTTCCATCATGCTAACGTGTACTACAGAAAAACATTCGAATTGCAACACAGCAAACTTATTTCTGGATGGATATTAATAAAGAAAGAGTACAAAATCTATAATGATGTAAAGCCAACAAGCTCGGACGATCTCAAGTTTTTTCCGAATAGCCTTTCATCGTAATGTATGAAGATTTCAGAGTTAAGGAAAATTCCGAAGATTGTCAATAATAATTTCAGTACAGTACTGATGGTACTAGGTACTCATACTCTGAAGGATATGATGTTAAAGATGGATAGTTTCATTCCAACTGTTTGAGAGTGTGCAGATGGGGAGAAAGACTGCTATTTACTACCCCGAAAGGAATGTTGGTGTGACTGATCGGTCAGTGTAAAGTTGGAGAATACTTTCAGCAGTCGACCCCAACAAATCCTGTCGATACTGCTACGTTCAATGGTGGCGGAGTGGTCGGCTGTATTAAAGAAGCCTTTCATTGTAGCATTTTCGCTGACTTTATATCGAAGTGCGTAATATTTCGATGAGTTCAGTATTCCCATGCAGATACAAAATCAAATATTTTGAAGAAAAAAGGTAAATAATAATCTTTGATAATATACAGTATTAAGATGTAAACATAATATAATAATAATTGTTCAGTTTGGCACGTTATCATTGAAATTGCATAGTAATTTTTCACTTGATATTTGGTTATCCGAAAAGCATCGTGTAGTAAGCAATTTCTAAATAGAAACTATATAAACATATTTTATAGTCGAGATAATATGAATGAAGTTGGATGAGATTTGTGGATTCTTTACTTCTATAAACACTGAAAACTAAAAAGAAATTTCATTTGTCTAAACATTTATAAATTTGCATACTTTATCTCTTGTGGAAAAGGGGTACACAAGGTTCTTTCCAGAAACATTTTCTCAAACATTCTCAAATAATGTAGAAAGTTTTTATATTCAAGAAATTTTTCTTACTTTGTAAAGAAATTCAAATATTCCTCAAATAATGCCTGCCTCTCCAATTTTCCTAAAATTAAAATACTTTTTATGAATTTAATTTTTATAGAATTTCGCATATTATCAGAGTAATGAAAATACTGCTTATCTCCATAATTTTATGCAGAGCTTGGCACTTAAGGGAAAAGAAAAATTTCACTAAATCTAGCTCCGAAAATTTCGTATCTTCACCCAACTTCTAAATTTTCATCGTTTTACTCAAATTGAAGACTTAAAGGCATTTATATTTAAGGAAACTCATGAAGCCAATTTCTTTTTTAAAGTCTTAATATGCTCCTCGAAAATTTACAAACATATTCCTCTTTAAGTAAAAATCAAATATATTGAATACTCTATTTGAAATATTTTTATTGGAAAAATGAAATCTTAAAACCTCCAATTATCCTCTGCTTTTACAGTTTTGATAATTGCATTTGCTTTGAGATTGATATTACAATTTTGAAAAAGGCTATTTTAAACTAATGGGGAATTAGCCGACTAATTTGACTTTAATTTTTATCACAAGAAAAAAATACAGTTTAATTTAAGCATTAACGTTCCGTAGTAAAACTTTAGGGCTATTTTGGGACGGACCTTGTCATTTTGAACCATGGTCTTATGACGAAAAAAAGATATTGAATAAAATTTTACCTTTAGAGTGGCGGAATCTAGTACGAAACTCTGTAACTTTATCTAAATTATGAAAATTGAGCATAGAGAAAATAGAAGCTAAAATGCTCTCAATGTCAGAGCAGAGAGAAACTCAATCTCTGAAAATTACACTTAAGTGTTTCGCATAAGGAAAAAAAATCTTATCCAACCATTTTGAGCAGTCCCAAAAACATTCATTTTACTGCAGGAATTTAATATTTGCCATTACACTGCTAGCCAAGCCAGACACTGCAACAATTACCCCACATTATCACCATGAACAATAAGAAATTTCCCTATACACTCATTTCTTACACACGCTGCCCCCAATCATTTTCCAGCTGTATACTTACACTCCACCATAAGCACCAACTTTCAATCTTCCCTCATTACCCACGCCCCCACCCTCAATATAAAATTTCAAGCTCTCCACCACAACAAATTGTACACTCCCTATTCTAACCAAGCCCACTACAACCAAAAAAATTTATTCTCATCACCCCTTATTATCACCAACATCAACTTCCCCTCTCATTACCCACACACACACAGACAACAAATTCCCCTCCTCTCATTGCCCGCACACAGACGACAAATTCCCCTCCCCTCTCATTGCCCGCACACAAACGACAAAT
>JAPMOQ010037025.1:0-12717 GCA_026543055.1 Argiope trifasciata | reverse complement strand
GACAAATTCCCCTCCCCTCTCATTGCCCGCACACACGACAAATTCCCTCCTCTCTCATTACCCACACACAAACAACAAATTTCCCTCCCCTTTCATACCCACACCACCAAGAACACATTTCAGTCTCCTCATTACCCACACCCCAGCCATCAGCGTCAAATTTCACACTCTACCACAACAATTTGCACTCATCCAATCTTTAATTTAGCCCCCCACATCCACCAATAAATGTTACTTTTATCACCCACGCTCCCATCAACAAATTTCATTCTTTCATTACCCACATATCACAAGCATCATTAAATTTCACTCCTTTTATTACCCACAGCCCCAGTACCGACAAATTTCACTTCTCTCGTGATCCAACACCGCTAAAATTTCATTCTCATAAACCACGCCTCTCCATTTATTTTTTCTCCCTCACCGATTACCATGCATCTATGTACACGAAATTTCCTACATTCCACTCATCATCCAAACCCCACACCATTGACAAATCACCCACTCTTCACGCATTACCCACTGCCACTAAAACGGATTTCACTTCAGTCACGCATAGTTCTATTTCCATGCATTACCAACTGCCATCTTCTCTAGTTCCCGTGATTCGTTATATTTTCAAATTCAATACTCTTTCAATGAGCGCGATCCGAGGGCAGATCTCTTATATCGATACACTGACATCACTAATTATCCATACCCACTGTTTTTGCAAGTCATACGTTAATAACAACTGCTTACAGTTCTGGCACTCACACCTATCAAACATCTCGTGCACAGTCAGCACTTAACGTCGCTAAAAATCCAATTCCAAAAGTTGTCTGAATAAATCGCTTGATCATCGAACATAATTACACTTCTGTGATTTAGAAAGATAATTTGTCATCTTTACCTATGTCACATAACGTTGCTTATAACAACTTCGGGTGGTAGGGGATAGAATTTTTTTTTTCAGTAAGAACATTTAACAGAGGGGTAGAATAATGCTTCCAGATTCGTTTATCTTTTTGACTAACCTACATCAATACTCAAATTATTTTAAACAAATTTATCGAACTTTCCTTATATAATCACCTTCAAAATTTTATGCGTGGTAATTAAATGCAATTAAAGTTGTCAACATTCCTTATTTTATTCCTGACATTCAACATGAATTAGTTTCTCGCTCACACAATCTTCAATTTTTAGTTTTTGTTTCAACTTCTTTCATTTTGGGCTACTTCTAAAGATAAATATTTAGCCATTCTATAAATCAAAAAAGAGGCAGGGTTTTTAATCTCTTAAACAGTGATTCTATTTAGGTAAAATAACTTGGTAAAATTGCTTGCATAAATTAAAAAATTGCTTCCTTGGTCATTTGGTAAAAGTGCTTTGTGTGAAAACTAGAAGAGTTAATTTAAGGGTTATTCTTAATTTTCTAGCGGCAAGATATAGCTTTAACTATTTTCTATTAATTTAAAATTATAAAGTAATTTCTTCATAATAGGAGTCAGAATCAAAGAATAAATAGACGCTATTTTACAAAACTCCTTTTCCCAAGATTTGGCAATATTTTATTTGATACAAGGTTGGAGACATGATCAGACAAATATAAATTTTTGCAATCAAAATTGAGTTTAATTGAAATCAGAAGAGCTGAACTTCAAAAACTTTCAGATTAACTAAGCTAGCTAATTTGATTCATCTGAAACTATATCGTGGAGACTTATATCTTGAGCTGAGTTTGCATTTATTACAAAAACGCTGAAAATTACATTTTCTTATGTTTAATTTACAATAATTATTTTTTAATTTCGGCTTTTGTCAATCTGATGGCAACATATTGATAAAAGATAGTTTCTCTTTCACGCGTAACGCGTTCGTGCAGATTAAATTTTATTGTTTTGTCCGAAATGTATTGTTGAAAAATATAGTCAAAATATTTCTTTAAAAATTCGTTAAAAATAGAAGCTTGAGTTAGATATTAAAATACTGTTACCATTAGAAAGTTAATTTTTTAAATCTTTAATTTGATGTCAATATCATCTTTATGTGATGTATTTGGAAGTTATAGATTAAAAAGTCAAAATTGCGCATAATTTTTAATCAATTCAAATTCTAATCAAAAATTCGAAAAACGCGTTCCGAGATGCACATTCCCGACCTCCAAGGTACACGTATACCAAATTTGGCAGCTGTAGGTCCAACAGTCTGACCTGTAGAGCGCCAACACATATATTGAGCTTTAATATAAGTATAGATGATTGTAAAAGTGCACTATAATATTTCAGTGACTGGTACTTCGCAAGTCATGAAGCCAGCGTATCTATTCTGACCAAACTGTAGAAGATCTCTCATCCACGTTGTCTACCTCCACTGGATTCCATTACGTGTGAACATCAATGGTAACGAGGCCCTTCAGACTGGGCAAAGAGGGTAATGGGAATGAAATACCACTGGATCTTCGCTAACTTACCAAGAACTATTCTTAAATGAAAGACCTAAACTCATTTTAATATGGTGTATTCCATTCACAGACCAATCTTACATAACATCATTTGGTATTTCTTGCATACAGCCGGCCACCCCGCCACCATTGGACGTAGCGATATCGACAGGATTTGTTATTGACGACTGCTGAATAAGTATTGTCCAACCTTACATGGACCGGAAAGTCAAACTAACATTTCTTTCGGGGTAGTGAATCTGTCTTTCTCCCCATCTGCACACTCTCAAACAGTTGGAATGAAACTATCCCTTCTGAACACATATCCTTCAAGGTTTTGAGATGACCTGTTACCATCAGTGCTGTACTTAAATCATTGACAATCTTCAGGTCCTTCCTTCACTCTGAGATCTCCATACATTCCGTTGAATAGTGGTAAATCATACCAATTTACTACAAATGCATTTATTTTCCTGCACTCTTCCAAATCTTTGGAAATAAGGACAAAAGGACTGTAAAATTTAAACTTCATAATTTTTTTCTTTATGAACTGAAATAAAATATTTTTATTTACATCCTTTAAATATTTTGGAAATAAAAAAAACCCTGAATTTTGTGTTGATTTAGAAAATTTGATTAATTCTTTAAGATATTATACAAAATACGAAAATTATTCTGCAATGCACATACAATATCAATGCCGAAAGACATTACTGTCATCTTTCATATTAAAGACATGGTTTCAGAAGAAAATGCTTTTATATTAATCTCATTTTTATATTTCCACTCTAATTCAAAATTATAATTTTATGTTCCCAGACAGAAAATTAAAGACAGTGATAAGTAAGGCGATGAACAGTACTGCTTAAGGCCTATATCATAGTATGACTGAATTATATAACTATCAAAATCTGAAGCTTAAAAATCTTTTACAGAAAAAGATATTAAGAGACCAATATGCATAAAATATTGAAAATTTAAAGAATCCTTAAGGGGCAGGGTGCGTAGTGAGAAAGTGCTGCAAAAATTAAGTACTTTTAAGCTTTTTTTTAAGTACCAAAGCCAAAAAAAAATTAAGTACATTTGTACATGTACGCATATATAAAGTTGCGCATTTTCTAATTCTAGGTTCTTTTCCGTACTGTACTTAAATCATTGTTTACTATCTTCAGATTTTTCCTTCTCTGAGACCTCTATTCCATTAAATTGTGCTAAGCTGTACCAACATCCCTTGGCCCTATTTTGGAACTCAAATGTGGCCATGCTCTCCCCCCCCCCCAACTGTTCTCAAAACTAAAAATTGCCTTCCTTTGAAAATGATGGCAAAAACCATCTCACTTATAAAAGATGCTATGATCATCCAAATTCAGCGGATCACATTCTGTGTTGCACCGGACATTCTATGGAGACTTAACACCCGATTTCCTTAATAAATTTTTTCACGGTCAAGAATCTATTGGAATCAATGTTACATAAAATCTTTTGAAGATAAAGCAACATGATTATAAAAAGGTATGTGCGAAAAGAATTTTCCCTGTTATAAATCCAAACTTAACTTTTTTCGATAACTATTCAATATCGATTGGATTAAATAAAAATTATGATTTTTAATGTAAATGTGAGCTGCGGATAAAATTGAATATAATACGAGTTCATCTTTGCTTTTATTTATGATAACGAATATTTAATGATTAAACAAAGGACAACTTACAAACTTTTGATACCGAGATATATACATAGCGTAAATTTTGCCAGATATACTTTGCATTAAGGCAATAAATTTAATGACAAACACAAGTTAAAGTTTTCTTGCAAATGGAATGAAAGTAGATGAAGTTTTTTCAAAGACATGTCCCGAAGAGCGAATATTGACTAAATATAAAAATAACCCCCATCTTGGCCTTCCGTTTCATACCGTAGAATGACAACAAAAATGGAAAATCCGTTTTGACTAGAACTGGATGACGGAATTCCCTCTTTGTGATATATCGACCCACACATATCGATATTTTTCGACATATCGTGATATTTGTTGCTATTACAAGTTATTACAGGAGATTATGGCATCTCTTCTAAGGATTGATCAGAACGACTCCAAATAAAAGTTTTAATTTATATAATAAAAATAGACAATTTTGATAACTTCTTTAATAAAGTGTGTTAATTCCAAAGCAATGTCTATGTTACAATATATAACACTGGATTTAAAACAAGTATTTTTATATATTAGAATATGTCAGTATTTGTAGATATTAAAAATTCTGTATGAAGATCACTAAAAAATGAAGTGCAACAAAAATAAATACTAACTGACAAACAAAACGAAACCGAAAATTTAAATTATGAGTATCGATTTATTGTATCGCGATTTATGGTACTGCTACAAGCAAAAATGGAAATAAAGAATTTTTTTTGTTTTAATGCGAGTTCGTTTAAATGAGAAAAGGCGAACTGCAAATAAAATTGTGAATTTAATCCGAGTTCATCTTTTTTTACTTTTATTTCTGATGACGAATATTTAGCGATTGAACCAATGGCAATCTACAAACGTTTGATAACCACAATTATTTTTCCATAATGGTATTCAGTTAGAAAATGGTTTATTCTAACATAACTTTAAAACAAGTACTTGTATATTAGATTATGACAGTATTTATAGAAGCATTAACAAAAATTCTGCACTAAAGTGAAAAGAATGAAGAGCAACAAAAATAAACACTAACCGGCAGCCAAAAGAAACTCAAATTCGAATACCGATTTATTATATCGCGATTTGTTACGAACTATTATTTGTGACTATGGTTTAGAGAAAGATACTTTTCAGAAACTAGCATCGAAAATTTTTTTTTCAATGAAATGAAAATTGGCACAGTCTTAACTTCGACTCCATTTTAGCTAAAATTTAAATGCAGTAGGAACTTAATAGGAGTTCTACAGTCTAAAATGTATAAAATGTGGTAGCGAGATGATTTAGAATTGTTACTGGATTACCTAACGAGTTGAAAGAGGGTCTGATTGGAAATTAATCCAAATGCATATCAATTTGAGGGATTCATTAGGGAAATTAGAGCTCACGAAATAAGTTGTGTCAGTTATAATACCTTGAAATGAAACAAAATTTGATTGCAGTTTTTGAGCGTATCGATACTTATTTAAAATTCTACTCATTGTATACTCCCTTAAATGTAATACCTCTAATTAGAATATATTGAGAAGTGGTACACACCCTTTCAATTGATCTCATTTCTTAATTCATATTGCTTTAAAAATATTTTCAAAGATTCTTTTCCATTAATTGTTTCCAATTATTTAAGTATTTTTTGAACTATTCGGAAGTTCTCGAATACAATTTGAATCATACAACAAGCGTTAATATGCATTGATAGACAAACATTTCAAAAAAAAAAATTCTTACTTAGAAGTCGCTGTCCATAGACTAAAAAAGAACTTGAAGACAATTTGTCCTCTACTAAATGAATGATAGCTATTCGACTCTGGGGAAATACTTTCCATCAGATCCAGCGTCACTTGGTCCTCTATTTGCAAGAATCTTTGTTCCTCAAAGCCATGACTTGAACCAGCTTTCGATTTATGACTTGATTGATTGACGTCTCTTCCCATTCTCTTTTCATCTTAATGGTATGCTATTTAAAAAAAAAAGGATGTTAGTCGTTGCTAAGATTTAAAAGTTTAATCTTTTTGTTATTCCACAGGAAAGAGACGTTTTGGACATGTTAGGGCCATTCAAAAAAAATTATACTATGCTTGTTTATTTAGTTATATTAACGTCCCGTTTTGAAGCAACACCAGGACTAATTATTCTATACAAGAGTAAATCGACTACAAAATCACCTTTTAACTCAAGGTTTACCATGAATTGGCATTATCTATTTCTACCAAAGAGATCATTTTGACTCCTTTCGGTATTTAACGAGGAAAATATAAATTGATCTATCTAATATAAAGTAGAAAAACTTATATTTTTCGATATACTTGTGGAGGTACGGTGTGATGAAAAGGCTGTTCCGTATTTATTTAAAAAGTGTTTAGATGGTCTTCAAAACCATCTATTTTTCTACCATCTTCTATAAAAACATTGATTCGGACATCTGCTTACTAACGACCTGTAATAGCTTCTATCTGACTGACTTTTGGCTTCTTGCACAACGCATTTCACTAACACAAACTTCTATATTTATACCCATTTCTATGTGCGCCTCTATCAAGTCATTACATGTTTAAATATATGCAATATTTATTTGAATAGACAAAATAACTCCTGTCAAAGTGGGTTTACTATATACAGTTTTCCAAAACTTAAAAAGGTCAAAGACATTTAAGATTATATGTCTTATGACAGTTAAACAATTAAAATATTCTCATAAAATACGTCAAATTTCTTGAGAACATTAAAAACTTTTTTCAGGTGGATCATAATTCCTTGGTAACCAAGTGTTAACTCCGCTTCGCTGCTATAATTTTTAATCACAAGATTTGGTTTTGCGACACGTTTGTTAAACTGGTGAACTCAGTCAGAACACAATTTTCTTTTTAGTATCACTTGAACACAGTAAGCCCTGGCTCCATTCACTTTTCAGATATATAGTGGAAGATTGGCCCAAAATTTCACTTTACAATTAAAAAAATCAAAGCTCATTTGTACTAATGGCACGTACAATAATGAAATTAGTAGAGATAAAGATTTATTATAATGTTTAAAAGATAGTAAAAGTAAAAAATTTGAGAAATTTCTTTGGTTCTTTATAAATAATTCAATAAACCAGAAATTTGAATACAACAATTGACTATAAAATTACAAAATAAACATTAGTATTCATATCAAAATATTTAAATTTTTAAAAGAGAATTAGTTACCCTTCATCGAATATTTTGGTACGTAAAATGCAATTAGGATGGGCAACATACGAATGTATTTAAATATAAATTTTTCGTCCCAGTTTATTCGCAAAAAACTAAAATTTGAATTGCACACAATATTTTCTTACATTAAGTTCAAGTTCGACAGGAAAATAATTGGAATTGTCTACAAATTCGATTTTTAAAGATTGGTTTAGCAAAGTTCCATCGCATTAAGTCAAATCAATTATTTTGTCGCTATGCTTGAATTGCCATATTTCAGCAATTGAAGAATCATTCTTGATTCTTGACTTAAATAGATGCAAAATATTTTCATTTTCTACGATCTAACTTCTATTGATACTCAAAATGTTATACTAGCTTTCTGTATATGCAAGAAAAATTGTCTTCATGCATGGAATAACCCATTTAATAATTAAATTCCAGTATATCACAAGGTAAAAAATTGCTAAATTTTAATAAAAATTGAAATAATGAATACAATTAAAATTCGAATTTACTTCCTAATTTTACATCAGCTCTTGCTTTTACGAGTTTTGCTTTGACTGCAAGAATTTTAATTAAAAAGTATTTAATATTTTGGTATGATAATAACACGCTTTTCATAGCATTTTTAACACCACGTTGTTTTGTAGTTGTAGATTTTATAAACACGCCATTCTTAAAAATTAAGCAATACGTGGACGACACCTGAAATGGCACCCCTGTCTCCAAACTTCCACACCACATTAGCAGGGAGACGGATTTAACGTGCACCAGAACCGCTTACTAGACAATTCTTCTGTGGAATAGGGTCTCGAAACAAACTCCAATTTCAAAATCTTATGATCGAGTGTTCCAATACCGCATTGAATCAAGTGCATTCTTTTGCACATTTGCCGTTTCATTGCAGATTAAAAGTAAATGCATTGGAACGAAACACTGCCAGTATGATTCCATGTCTTTTCATTCTTGAAATTCATATTAGCTTAAGCTTCTATGATGTTTGGTTTTAGTTTAGTTATATTAATGTCCCATTGTAAAGCAACACTAGGGCTGTTTTGGAACTGACCTTGTCACTTTGAACCACGGTCAGATGATGAGGACGACACCTGAGCTGGCTCTCCCCTCACCACACCAGTGGGAGGACGTTTGGCCTGACAGATTTAAAGTGCAGGAGAGACCACAAGACGGCGGTTCTTTGGTGGAATCGAGTCTCGAAACTCAAACCCTCCGGTTCCGAAGCCGGGACCTTACCACCAGGCCACTGAGACCCTTAAGTTTCTATGAATGCATCCTTTATAACCATTTCCAAATCTAAACAGTAAAATTAAATATTTAGGTTATTATAAGTCAGATGACTCGAAATGTAGTGCCGGCAGATTTGCCCTAGACACTAACATAATTTAGACTCCGTCACACATCGGAACTGGCCAACTCCATGAGATCGAAATAGGTTTGATTAAAACAAACAGGCCTTCTTAGCCAGAACACAACTGCCTTTTTCTTTTATTCTTTGGAATTCAGAATTCGTTTTCACAAAAAATTGTTTAAAAAAGAATAACCAGGAGATGAGAGAAGAAAACGATTCATTCTTTCAGAACGAATAGTTCTTATTGCTTCTTAAAGAATACCACTTCTCGGAGTTCGGATTGAAGACAAATTATTTACAAAAAAATACAATACTACTTTACAAATTAAATATACATGACATAATCAAAACTTTAAAAGACAAATGTGCATGTTGCCACCACTTTTTAAAATATGAATTTACAATAACAAATAATGACAAAGGAACTAAAATCGTTCCGCAGTGGAGATCTGCCATAGAAATACTAGAAATCTATTTTTGCATTTATGCATTAGTAAGTTCTTTAACCTCTATTGATTGAATTAAAACCCACCCCTGAACATATGAGAACTTAAAATATTTCGAATTAACTGCTGATAATTAATAATTGCAATTCCTGAAAGCCAGTTATTAAAAAATCAGTGCTAAGCTTGAACTGGTTTCAGAGAACCATCTTTTATAAATTATTAGCATTGACGTACGCGTGGAAATTGATGCGCAAGACGGTTTGATCCATTCCGTTATTCCAATACCGTTTCTGGCGTTTCAGCTGATCTAGATGTAGCCTGTCGCTCCGCTTCCTTAATTCTACTTCAGGATTCAACTCTACTTCTAGTTATTCTCGTAGCCCGAGTATTACTATTCTTTTTTAAAAAAATTAGATTTGAGTTTTAAGGGCATTTCGAAAAACTATCAAATAACAAATCGAAAAGATTAAAACTATCCTAAAAATAATTTACTTCAAATTTTAATCATACGTAAAATATGTAGCATGAAAACACAACTTAACCCATTTTAAAGTACACAACTAAGCTAAAAATCATTCATTTACAGTGTGCACCTGAAATAAAAAACAGGAAATCAAGTCTGTATGCCTTTAAAATCAAGTCAAATCCATTTTATTTATTGATCAAGATTGAGATTGCTACAACAGTATAATAAGCATAATTTTTAAACTTGTTGATTTAAATGAAAACGGTTGTCAACAATCACGCGTGAACAATTTAATAACAAAAACACAACTAAACTAAAAACAATTTATTTACGTTGTATACTCGAAGTAAACTAAAACAGCAAATCGAGTCCGTATTTGTTTAAAATCAAATCAAATCTGTTTTATTTATCTATCGAGATGGAGATATCTACAATAGTATGACACAATTTTCAAACTTTTAATTTTAATGAAAACAGTTGTAACAATCCCTCATCAATTTTCAACTTAACCAGAATAAACACTGTTCTATTCCAGACTATAATCTGTGCTAAATTTCATCCAATTCCGTTCAGCCGTTATGGCGTGATTGAGAAACAAACATCCATCCAAACTTTCACATGTATGCTATTAATATACATGGTTCAAGTGAAAATAAATATTAGCCTCAAGATTAGAATTTCTTAAAATGTATACAAAAATATTCATAAACTAACGTTCTTTTTTGCAGATCCACATTCATAGGGGGCTTTGATATTTCATTTTTGAGCATCGAGAATAGAGGATAATATTTGTTCATCATTTAAATCCTTTGCATTTTATGATTTTCAGCAGTACATTGACATAAATCTCCCCCTCCCTCATAAATAATTAAGCGAGTACTTTATGGATTATGCGTACTGAAAATTAGGAACTAGGAAATAGTTAAACGGAACTTAGATACAATTCGCGAGATGAAGCATTAACCCTATCGCCGTCCTATTTGAGAAATTCTATTTTTCTTGTCTTTCTTCGCATTAGAACAAACAAAAACTCAATCCAGTAAACATTTACTTTTTTAAACGTTTAAAATATTTTAAATGCAGGAGAACCGTTGAATCGCGTTAAGGTTTTCTTACAGAAGTTTCACTTGAATGCGCTAAACGGGTTCCGGATGACAAAAGGGTTAAATTGTGTATTTGAAATTTCTTACGACGTATGGCATTTTAATTCCTTTCATTGGAAAAGTAATTAGACGAATAATTAACTTAATGGACGTTTTTGCTGCTCCAAATAATTACAAATACTTGTTTTTTAAGATAAATTTCCGCCAAGAAAATTAATTTACGACTTTTTTAGGGGTTTTTTTAACAATCAAAATTAAGACAAATAATTGAGAAATAAAATAAGGTACCACGAACATGAAATCTGAGAGAAGCTATTAGAGTGATAAGGATTAAAATTTTTACTCGATGTTAAATTACAGGAAATTTCAGTACAAGTTTTGCTTTTAATAAAATGCATCATTTTTTCGCAAAGAAAGTATTTCAAAAGAATTTTTCACTTCTGAATCAAAGAAACCTTTTTTAAAGTATTTTTTCACTTTTGGAGCAAAAATGAAGATTAAGGACAATGGACTTCATAGGGTACTCTTGCGAATAGGGTTATGAAATTTTTTGAGCATTTGTTTTAATATATAAATAGGTTACATATCTTTCGTAAAGCTCTTAAAGACGAAATAAAAAAAAATTTCTATGTCGCTTAATTATTTGCAAAAAAATTAAAAAATTTCTAGATGTTACAGGCAATATAATTTTTCCCCCTGTTTTTTCTTTATTATGCTATAGAAATTTGTATAGAACAAAACTAGAATTTGGTAATTTCAATTAAATATTAATTTTATGGAAATACCTTTATGCAGATACCGAATTTTCTATAAGAATTATTTTTTAAACTAAAATTTCTAAATATTTAAAAAATGAATTACAGAATGCAAACCTATTTGTTTCCCTTTCATGTTTAACTGAAATCTTTATCACTAATTTCCTCAAAAGTTGAGACACTTGGGACATTTTAAAGATATTTTAATTAGAATACAATGGAAAGAATTTTAATTAAAGCACTACCTTGTTTTTTGGGCCCTTCAAGTATTCATTTTATTGAATAGTAAATTTAATAGTATTTTAGTTGAACATATATATTTTAGAGATGAAGCAATAAGAGAATTATGTTTTCGTTTATTTCAAAGTTCGTTGTCCCCTTAAAGCTATTAGTTGCAACTTAATTGATACATCATTAAAGTAATACCTCAGACCGGATTTTCGAATCAACTAGCCTCAACTAAAGAAAAAAGAGAAATGGTATATTTTGTAGTATAGTAGTACAAATAGTATAGCATGTATAACTCCAAACTTCTACTACTAAAATAATGAAAGAAATACTTTTAATACTAAATGAACTCAATTTCTTATGAAATAACAGAATAAATTTTTAATTCGCAATCTTTACAATGTTTTGGGCTATATTTTTCATAACGAAACTATTAAAGAGTTTTTCAAAAATCATTAAAAATGGCACAAACAATCTTGCAGTAAATGAAGTTCCGTTTATAGTTGAAAAGGGGATAAAAATCCCCTATCAATAAAATACTTTATTAATAAAAATATATTGATAAAGCAATTGTTAAGTTTTAATTTACTTTATATTTTATTTTTAATTTTATTTTATTTCAATTTATTCATTTTAAATTTTAATTTCATTTATTAAACAAGAAATAGTTTCCGATTCCATAAGAAAAATTCAGCACAAAATATTTGAAACAAAAACCGATTGTAAATGCTTCAATAAACAATTTCATTTTAAACGGATATTTCATTAAGTTAAAATAGTCAGCCTTCAAAAATATTAAAATTATTATACTCATGAAGAATAATTACAAATGTTACATTACAATTAAAAAGCAAATAACTTACTGCGTTATTTAAGGTCTTGAATGCTGGAACATTCGATATATCCTGTCTTTATAAAGCATCAACATAAGGTGAAGTCCAAAAATATTGCTCGGTACTTTCGAGAAATAAAAAAAATATTTTTTAAAAAAAGGAGATGCACATATTTCATGTATTTTACATTATTCCAAAAAGCAATAAAAGACACCACTCACTTCGCACAAAG
>JAPMOQ010037022.1:6348-24280 GCA_026543055.1 Argiope trifasciata | reverse complement strand
TTAGTCACACCAATAGAAAAAAAGGCTTTCTTTCGCAAAAAATCATATTTCAAAACCGGAATTATTCTGGAACACTGTTCTGTTCTCCGATGAGAGCAAATTTAATCTGTACGGTAGTGACTGACGATATAAAGTATGGAGGCAAGTTGGGAAAGAAGTAGACCCTGCGAAACCCATAAAGATGGTTAAGTATGGAGGTGGATCCGTCCTCGTTTGGGGCTGTATGGCAGCAGGAGGAGTAGGAGAGATTGTCTTTATTGATGGCATTATGGACAGAATGGTATATCTTGACATCTTAAAGGATAATTTATATAAAAGTGCCAACAAAATAGGACTTGGGTCAAACTTCGTCTTCCAGCAAGACAATGATCCAAAACATACTGCGAAGATAGTCAAGTTATATTTGTTGTACCATTGCAAGCAGCAACTACACACTCCACTACAATCTCCAGATCTAGATTTTATAGAAAATTTATGGGCTCAGTTGGAAACATCCGTCCGTGAACATGATGTGGCAAGTAAAGAGGATCTAAAGAAGGTCTTAGGAGAAGATTGGGCAAAAATTTCAGTTGAAACAACAAAAAAGCTGGTGTAATCCATGCCTAAAAGATTACGAGATGTGATCCAGGCAAAAGGATATGCAACGAAATATTAATTGGCTTTTATTATGAAAATTAATAAAGATGTATACTCAATTTTGTGGCGTAGTTTTTTATCCAAGTCTCATATTTATTATCTTTTTAAATAAATAAATTCGATTTCGTAATTTTTTTCTGTACCCATTGGAAAAGGAGGGAAATTAGTATCGACAGTATAACACACGATTTCCTTTTTGCAAAATTCAAGTTGTTAGATAAAAACATACCTTACACGTCAAGCTGTATACTCAATTTTGAGGCTCACTGTATATTGATTACATCATAACTTATTATATAAAGCCTTTAGCGCAAATCTTTAATCACGCATGTCAGAATTTTCAGACACTTCGGCAATATTAAAAAAATTCTAATTAATATTCCAACATTATTTATACAAGTAAGGCACTTTCTAAAATCGCAATTTTCGTTTTTCTAGAAATGAGCTCTAATTAATATTGCTGCTTTGAAAAATAAGAATTTCTAATACGCGAAATCACTCCCCGTCATGGGCCGCGGTGGCCTGGTGGTAAGATCTCGGCTTCGGAACCGGAGGGTTTCAGGTTCGAGACTCGATTCCTCCGAAGAACTGTCGTGTGAGGGGGTCTCTTGCACGTTAAATCTGTCAGGCCAAACGTCCTCCCGCTGGTGTGGTGTGGAGAGGGGGGTGCCAGTTCAGGTGTCGTCCTCGTCATCTGATCGTGGTTCAAAATTACGAGGTCCATCCCACAATAGCCCTCTTGAGGCTTTAAACGGGACGTTAATATTACTCAACTCAACTCAACTCAACACTCCCCATCATTCCATACATTCCTAATATGCATTCCCCCTTTCCCCAGTCCTTTCAGCCATTCGATCTATTTTGAGAATTCATTACGTGGAATAATTCCACACCCACGATGGGATCCACCCATCTTTTTAACTAATCAAATGCTTCAAGGTATATATAAACATTTTACCCAGAATTGGCATGCCGAGAGCATTAATAAGATGGCAAAACAGGCTGTAATCCATTAAGACAGTGTTTCTCAACCTTTAAGTATTCACGGCCCAATTTTCAATCATAATTTTCATTGCGACCCCCCCCCCCCCCACCGCATACAGTAAAATGTATACAATAATGCATTTTGAGTATTTTGGCGCTAAACCTATACTACAAATTTAATTTTAAACTTTACAAATTACCAAGAATACGGAAATTTATTGACATTTTGCAACACCGATAAATCAGTATTGAAAAAACAAGAATCCTATGCCTTTTTATTGCTCTTGCGTCCCGCCATGTCGGGCATTCTCACTGTTTCGCGTGAAGTTTCGATTTGTTTGGAATTTATCAGATCAGCTTAAAAGTTAAGTTAGGAGCGTGCGCAGATGTGAACAAATTTTTTCTCATAAGGAGAAGGAAAAAGTTTAATGATGCCTATTTCAATTCCAGACAATCTCATTCGAGTCGATCCTTCTGTCGCTATTGAATCTATTCTGAGTGTGTATGTTATATATTTTCATGTAATTGCAATTCACCGTATTAAATATTCACAGCAGCAGACTTATGCAGAATCATGGATAAATTTTTAAGCTGTCGTAAGCGAGAATTAGACGACAGACAAGCATTAACAAGTACACAGATGAGCGTAGTTCCGAAAATAAAATCAAGAAAATATTCTCAAGAATACTTAAATTTTTGGTTCACTAGTACTAAAGTAAATGAAGAAAGGCCCCTGTGTATCATTTGCTCAAAAATATTGGCGGCAGACAGCATGAAACCTAATACACTTAAACGACATTTGGAAACGCTTCACAGTGAGTACGTAAACAAACCCAGAATTCGAATTAAAATTAAAATCATATGAAAAGCAAAAATCATTGCTTAAAAAAACTTTGTCTGTGAATGAAAAAGCTTTAATTGCCTCTTACAAAGTTTCATATAAAATAGACAGGTGTAAAAAGCCTCACACCATTGGTGAAAAGCTTATTTTGCCAACCGCAATTGAGATTGTAGAAATTATGTTTGGAGATAATTTTGCAAAACAACTGCAGTCTATACCTCTTTCAAATGATACTGTTACCCATTGAATTACTGATGCAACTGAAAATATAGAGTGTCAGCTTTTGTCGAAGTAACGTGACAAATTGTTATCAATACAACTCGATGAGGCAACAGATAGTAATAAAGATGCTCATTTCATTGCCTATGTTCGATTTTGTGATGATTTGTCAGTAGTAGAAGAATTATTTTTTTGCAAACCAATAGAACTGAAAGCAACAGCACTCGCATTATTTGCTATCTTAATTGATTTTATGAACGAGGCAAATATATAATGGAAAAATTGCGTCGGAATATGCAACGATGGTGCTCGTTCTATGTCCTGAAGATTCCAAAGTATTCAAGCACTTGTGAAACAAAAATCGCCACAGTGCATCTGGGCACATTGCTTGATCCACAGAGAAGCTTTGGCTTCCAAACAAATGAGTATTGGTTTAAATATTGTGTCAACTACGGTTGTAACCGTAGTAAATTATATAAAAATGAGACCCTTGAAATCAGGAATCATTTCCGCACTTTGTAAAGACATGGGTGCAGTACATTCAGCGCTACTATTTTATTGCGTGGCAAGATGGTTATCAAGAGGGAAATTTTTGCTACGTGTTTATGAATTAAGAGAAAAAATCGCAGTTTTCCTAGAAGAGGAAAACAGACCGGAAGCTGAGAATTTTCGCGATAGTTTATTTGTGATGAAATTAAGCTACATGGTCGACATATTCGATAAATCAAATAACTTGAATCTTCAACTGCAAGGAGCAAATACACATATATTGGATACGAGCTATAAAGTTAATGCTTTTTGTAGGAAATTGGAATTGTGGAGCAGAAATTTAAAGCAAGAAAACTTAACAATGTTCGCAAATTTGAATGATTGTATTAAAACTTACAAGGCTGAAGAACAACATGTAAAAGTTGTTTTTGTAACCATTGAAAATCCTTTAGCAATGCTAGCAAAGAATTTTAAAAAGTACTTTCTTGCTGACGACAAACTGCTATCAAGTTACCAGTGGGTGATTGATCCATTTCAAAATACTCCCTAAGGACTCTCAATTGAAGAGGAAGAAACCTTTATAGACTTCACAGCAAGCGGCGAAACCAAAAGACAATTTAGTAATAAATCACTCTTCGAATTTTGGGCAGGAGTGGATGATGAGTTATCTGCACTAAAAACAAGGGCATTTCGTATTCTACTGCCATTTTCCACATCTTACCTTTGTGAAACTGGATTTTCTGCAGTGCCTTCTTTGAAGACAAAATATAGATCTCAGCTAAATATGGAAAAATAATTTAGAGTGTCTATTTCTAATATTAATCCCTCCTCCGAAAAACTTTGCTCTGCAAGGCAGGCCCAAGGAAGTCACTAAAATTATTAAATTTGTTTTTAATTTAGTAAGTTGTTTTAATTTAATATGTCGAAATGTATTTTGTTTTGTATATGTGCGTGTGTTCTTTCCTTTCAGTCACTTAATCAATTTTTTAAAATAACATTTTCTCTAGGATATGCTCGCGCCCCCTAGGGGGGCGCGCCCCTCAGGTTGAGAATCACTGCATTAAGAAATCTCGCGCTCTTGCGTTCCTAATGATAGAACTGTTTAAGATTTGAATGCGGGATTTAATATGCTTGTTGCTGCTTCATTTTTAGCATTGATTACCATAAGATAAATTATCTGAAATCAAAAAATGTTCTTGGAATAATCACAAAAGAGAATTTGGGAATAGTATTTTTAAATAAAAAATTGTTCTTGGAATAATAATCACAAAAAGGAATTTGGAAATCGTATTAAAAATTAAAATAAAATTATTTCCTTTTTTATTCATTCATTTTTATTTACAGAGAAGTATACAATTTATGGCTCTTAAAAATTAAAGATATTTTCATGAGTATCTTGTCCCACCAATACACGCATCTCCAATGTTAAAGAATTAAAAAACCGCATACGCTGATAAATAAATTAAGGACAATGAATTAAAATGTGTAGATCTGTAAGATTGACACTGCAGAGGGAACACATTAGAGCACACTCACCAAACAAACGATGTTTGTGCGTAAGTCGGGAACAGTGAAGCTGCTTTTTTGATATAAAATGTATTTGTTACAAAAGCCAGGCTAAGATATCCGACTATGTTAAAAACACTGGTCATCGGCCACATTGGCGAATTTTTCTTAATTGTTATTTTTAATAATTTTTTAAAAATTGTCATTGTCTTCACTAGGAAAAGTAAGGCCTGACCTCTCATCCAAGGAAAGTTTAAGCAAAGCATATTTTTCAGCTAAAATTTCTCTTTAATTCTAATTTTCTCAAAACAAATTTTCATTAGAATTCTCCTCCGTTAACATGATACCTCAAACACTGATAGAGATACTTACATAAAAATTTCAGCGTGTGTTTTGAAGGTTATTGGCAAAAGTTTTATTGTTGGTAAAATAGTTGAATTAAACTCAATTCAATTAAAGGCTGGATATATATAGATGATTTGCTTCTAATAAACGTAGATAATCCTAATGTAGTAATTAATTGTTACCCAAAAGATTTAGTTTTAACTAAAACAAATGAAGATCAAAATAAAGCTAACTATCTAGATTTAAATATAGAAGTATCTAATGAAAAAACTTTAATAGGCATTTACGATAAAAGGGATGATTTTAACTTTAAAATAATAAAACTTAGTAATTACCATTCAAATTTAAACTCTAAAATTTTCAAAAACATAATATTTTCACAATTTAACAGAATTAAAAAAATTTTTAATAACAAGATTTGTATAATAATAACTAGTTTTACTCAAAAGATGGCGCTCCTAATGTTCTTTTGATGACGTTATATATGACCGAACAAGATAGGCGTTTTTAAATTTTAACGCGGGTAAAATAATCTAGTATTGGGATTTCACTTCTTCACACGTTCGTTTTCCTTCTCAACTTTTATATGAAGGTGCTTTTTCAGCTTGGTGAGTGTTTTGTTTCTACCTTCTTATTTTTTCTGAATTTGATTTTATATTCTTGTGATTGTCAGTTTACGGTGATTTTTATTGGATTTCAGTTTGACTTATTTTACTAAGTCTATTTTACAATATATGTTATGTAAAATTCAATCATATTGACGAATCTGATTTATTGATTTCATGTTTTTTCTTGTTTGCTGTGATTTTGACTTACCATTATTCAAAATTTGATGTCTTTTCTTTTGTGATACTAATTTATCTCCAAAACCTCAATATTCTGGGATTTTCGGGTCACGAAGGGTCAATTGCTTGACGAAAGAGAAAGTCCTCAGACCGGATTCTTTTTCTAATTGTTTAATTTTGATTCCTAGGCAATAATTGTTTCAATCGTACTAACATTTATTCTAAAGTTATATTTTTACCCATATTATCTTTGCACCTCAGTATTTTTTAAAAATTTTGGCTCATTTCATTCATTATTATTCTGCAACTTGTGTGCAATGAAAAACAGGATTTCTGCATTACCATTTTGTGTAGAGTGTTAACCGTTTTGGTTAAGTTTCATTACAATTTACTACAAATTTTCCTATTTCTCAAAATGTATTAATTTTTCAAATATTTTTTCCTGTTTATAATATTTTGCATTATAATTGAGAATACATCCAAAAACCATAACTTGAAAATAGTTTCTAAAATAATTAAAATCTTCAAAATGTTTCCTTCGAACGTAGTTGGGTACCTTAAAGCAGTGCTGCACAACCTTTTCTCATCTACGACGCACCTTATTTCTTTCTAGAATTTCTCGGCACACCAAAAGCTAAAGTATATAGGTATTCATTGATACACAAATTTTACAATAAATGTTTGTTTTTTATTTGAAAAGTATACATACATAAATCCATAAAGTATTTATTTCTACGCAATCATAATAATTATTAATGTGATACCTGCGCTTGTTTCAATGAACACAAAAGTTTTATATTCGGCTCAATATTTGACACAGCGACCCGAAGTTCTTGGTCAAGATCTTTTAAGCATGACCGCTTATCATTTTTAATTAATACAAGAGTTGAAAAACTTTGCTCACATAAATATGTCGTCAAAAATGGACGTAATGTTCAGATTGCTTTGTAGGAAATGTGAGGATATTATTTTTTAACGTAAATCCAGAAAACATCTAATGGAACTTCGGAGAAGTATAATTTTAAAGTCATGTCATTATTTAAATCTGTAAATTCCTCTCGAATTTGTCGAGGCAGTGCTTCCGTAGAATTTATTGCATTGGTTGCTAAATGATTTCGATTCCAATCGTATTGTTCCGTATTAATGGAAAAAAAATATTGATCAAATTTCTGCTGAAGCATACTTAAATGTTGTTGGGCCAAATCCACAATTAATTGTTTGTTTTCAATTTAGTTATAATAATTATTCTATAGCATATTTAGAAAAATAGACATTATTATGAAAAAAATTGTCATTATGCATTAAATACGTGATAAAAAGTTGTAAAATGTCAAATACAATGTATTTGACCGCGGCACACCTGTATCTGGCTCTGTGTGCCGCGGCACACCGGTTGCGGAACACTGCCTTAACACGTTCACTGCCACTACCCGCACCTGATATCAGGACCATCAATCTAATTTGATGACCCCTTCTTTACTATCTTTTAACTGTTGCAGAAAAGGTGTCATCTAATAACACAGATGGTTTGTTACAATAGCATATTATTCGTAACGCGCTGGCGCGTCAGTGGCAGCGAATGTGTTAAAGGGTCTATTTGAGACCTTAAAACGAATATTTTAAAGTTCTTTGAATTTATTTAGTAGTTATGATCACCAAATAGCTAAAATGTAATCATAAAAGAGAGAAACGAATGTTGAGAAATATATATTTTAAGAAGAAAATCAATGTTTCATAAAAAATTAATTAATTAAACTACAACTCAGCGGAGAAAGCGAAAAAAATGCATTATATGTATTTTATATGAAATGAATTACTCTTAGTGAAGCTTTTTTCAAAATTTTAGGGTATCCGACTACGTTAAAAACACTAGTTTTCGATCACTTTGGCGATTTTTTAAAACTGTAATTTCTTGTATTTCAGACATTCCTCTTTCCAAAACAGTTTATCTTTTTTTGGAAAAAGAAGATCTGACCTACCATCCAGGGGTACTTTTTTAACATATTTTTCAACTAAACTTTAACTTTAACTTCAGTTTTAATTTTCAAAAAAAAATTCTTCACCGTTAACATATTTCAAAAATTAATAGAGATATTTACATAAAAATTGCAGCCCGTCTTTTAAATGATGTGGATAATGAAATGAACCAAAAATTTTATTATTGAACTGTTTTTTCCTTTATAAGTGTTTAAGAAAAAATTAAGTTGTGAAAAAATGCATATATACGTATATTTATACTAATATCTCTTTGCATCTCAAAATATTTCTAAGATTTTGTTTCATTTCATTCAAAATAATAGTATATAGCTTTTGTACAATGAAAAATAGGATTGCTGCCTGAAAATTTTGTGTAGAGTGCTAACCGTTTTGGTTAAATTTCATTAAAATTTACTACAAAATTTCCTATTTCTCAAAATATATTATATTTTCAAATAATGTTTTTACATTTATAGCCTTTATAATAGAGAATATATTTAAAAATCATAAATAGTTAAAAAAAAATCCAATTAAAATTTTTTTTCCTCTGAATGTTTTCGGTTATCTTAAATAAGAGACATTTATTTATGTTTTATTATTATAATATTAGCAACTAACTGAAGAAATAAACTAATAAAAATTAAACTACAAAACAATGGAGCTGGGAAATATGCTTGAGAACATTTTCATATGCCTATTATGTGAACAAACCATTCTCAGTGCAACTCTATAAATTAAGTAAGAGTATTTATGCTCTGGAGACGTTTAAACCTAAACAACTAACTGAAGAAACAGACTAATAAAAATTACAAAATATAAAGCAGTGAAGATCTTCGAAAATAAGTTAAAAAACTTTTTTATATGCCTATTATATGAATTACTCTCAGTATAACTTTATAAAGATATTAAGAAAGAAATAGTTATTTATGTTCTAAAGATGTATAAATATAAACAACTAAAGGAATAAATAGGCTAATAAAAATTAATCTTTGGAAATGTGAAGGAAATCTCCCATGTCCAGATATCATTTGAATTATCAGTGGGTGGTATATTCTTATTTTTATTTCCGGATTAGGAATAAAGTCTATTACTGACTGCAGAAAAAGAGGTGGTCAACATGTCCACACTACAAAAAAGGAAAGATGTTAAAAAAAATAAATAACATATAGTTATAAATAAAAATAAATAACTTTCCGACCAAAACCATCGATTTGTATGGCATGGAAGGCAGTCTGCCAACGCCTGTGGCAGTGAATCCACCTGGCACGGTTTATTAAATTCTTCTCTTTGAATTTTTTCCTTCTTTCCAGAAGAGTAATATCTATCTTGCGTCTCTCAACAAAAGCACAAACATATCTACCAGTCAAAGAGATTGGAGTCCCGCTTTTTTAGAAAATATATTTGCTTCAAAGGACATTCTGTGATGCAGCGGAAAATAACATGTTGTCAGTTTTCATACTGGATGAGTAAGATTCTTTTAAACACTGGTAATATTGTAAAGTTTTCAAATAGCTTTTAAAATAACATTACAATTTTTAACATCACGCCCTTTAGCGTTTTAAGATGGTGTGAAACTATCAGAATTATACTTAAGTCATCATTTTCCATTGTCAAATTTTCTCTCGGCACCTAGATTTCAATACATTCTTTTAAATAGTGGTAAACAGAACCAATTTCTCCAAAAATGCGTTTATTTTCCTGCTTTCTTCCAAATCTTTGGAAATACGCAGGGAACCTCCCATGTCCTGACATAATTTGGATTATAAGTGATTGGTATTTTCTTATTTGTATTTCGGGTCTAGGAATAAAGTGGCTACAGAAAAAGAGGTGGTCAACATGTCTACCTTCCAAATAAGGTTTTATAAATAACTTTACGACCAAAACCATCAATTTGTATGGAAAGGAAGGCAGTCTGCCTCCGCCTGTGGCAGTGAATACACCTGGAACGGTTTATTAAATTCTTCCCTTTGAATTTTTTCTATCTCTCCGGCAAAGTAATATCTATCTTGCGTCTCTCAACAAAAGCACAAACATATCCGCCAGCCAAAGTCCCGATTTTTCAGAAAATATATTTACTTCAAAGGACATTCTGTGACGTAGCGGAAAATAACAGGTTGTTAGTTTTCACCATTTTTGAGTAAGATAGAATGATATTTTGATTCGGATGTTTCTGGAAGATTTTCTCTGTGATTGATTCAAGTGAGATTCGGAATGGTTGTGGCTCAACAAAAGCACAAACATATCCGCCAGCCAAAGTCTTGATTTTTCAGAAAATATATTTACTTCAAAGGACATTCTGTGACGTAGTGGAAAATAACAGGTTGTTAGTTTTCACCCTGTTTGAGTAAGATAGAATGATATTTTGATTCGGATGTTTCTGGAAGATTTTCTCTGTGATTGATCCAAGAGAGATTCGGAATGGTTGTGACTTCAAGATTCACTATATGACATTTCTTTAGTGAAATCGGGTTTCATCTTATAACCAATTCACCTTGACTATTATAATGTCACATTTATTTTAACATTTAACACCACATCTCCGTTTTCAGAGTTCGTATGGTCCCTCTCCGATTTGCTATAGATGTAATTGCACTTTATTTAATAAGAAACACACAGGAATTAATTTGATAGAAACAAACAAATGACGAAATTCTAAAACATATAGCATTACAAGAAATGATGAAAACTAGAATGAAGAATACCTGGAGTAGAATGAGATGCGGAGTGTATTAAATGATACCCCAACAAATTGATAAGGTTGATCTAACTGTAACAGCTCGCCATGATGAATTAGGAATCTACTCGTATGATTCATTCTTGGAAGATGAATTACTAAGGACTCTTTGATACTGTTACGGATTTCCTCTATTAATCCGTCGGGTTCTTTTAAACTTGTATAGTGGGTGTGTATGGTATTAGAGATGAGATGAAGAGCACACAGAATGATCAGTCCTTTAGTGGAGACACAACACAGACGTTTATTTACAGGACGAGACGAACACACAGCAGCACACAATAACAACAGTAATTCACAAGTAGTAACAATATCTGCAGTACTAGCTATAGTACTCGACGCTGCTTCCTCAATAGACTACAAGGCACACAGCTCAATTCAGCACTTGCTTGGCTTCGCCGCTTCTTGTTTTCTCCTCTGGAGGACTCGCTATCTGCTGTCGATTCCGACTACTACTCTCAGCTTGAAACGATGGCCCTTATATAGTCCCAAGAGGCGTGGCTAGAAATGTCTCGACCAATCAGGGTGCGTCTGGACATATCTCGGTTCCTGATGGACGAATCGGGAAAATTCTCGATGTTTCGGGTACTTTCCATTTTATCACCAAAGTCGCCAAATTTGTTGCCACGTCGCCAAACGGTAGCCAAGCTCTGGGTTCATTTCTAAGAGCATGCACAGCATCCAGTACAGAATACTGTAAATCATTCTTTCCAGTGAAGGAACCAATCATGCTGGGAAGCAGCATCATAGATACGTAACATTCGTAACAATACCAAAGGATTTCTAGCAAAGAAAAGGGTCTGTTCTTCATATGAAATAGTACAGAGTGAGTGAAAATAAAAATGAATTATAAAATATAATTACTTGAGCACATTAAAAGATTTAATATGAATAATTTCCAGAGTATATTAAACATATTGATAAGGTAATCTAATAACCCAAACAAATTGATAGGTTTAATTTAACTGTAACAGTTCTCCGTGATGAATTGGTTCCTAATCTTATGATTCGTTTTTTGGGGAGATGAATTACTAAGGATTGTTTTATACCGAATGCTTTCAAGCGAAAGAGAGGGTTTTCTGAGGTGCCATGAAACAGGGAAATGGCAGGATGTCGCAAAGTGGATGGGATCGCCGATTTCTACACAAAAGCAGTATTAAAATGCCACAAATGCCGCGGTGGCCTGTTGGTAAGATCTCGGCTTCGGAACCGGAGTGTTGCAGGTCTGACTCCACCGAAGAACCGCCGTGTAAGCGGATCTGATGCACATGAAATCCCGCTGGTGTGGTGTGGAAGTTTGGAGAGGGGGTTCCAGTTCAGGTGTAGTCCTCGTCATCTGACCGTGATTCAAAATGACGAAGTCCTTCCCCAAACAGCCCTAATGTTGCTTCAAAACGGGCCGTTAATATAACTAAAATAATTACAATGTCACGGATATAACTGAGAGTACCGAAATTTCAGAATTTTCAAATCCAAAACTGAAATCATAGCATATAAGGTACCAACTATAACGTGTTCCAAGATCAAATTTCTAAACAATCCTACATCCATTCATTCAAATAAAATGTATTTTCTGGTATTCAGGCAGTTTTTTGAGTTCATCAATGGAGAAGTGAAATTTAAAGCAGTGAAGAAAATAATCAAAAGTAACTTAAAAGGAATAAAAAAAGACACTTATTGGGTGAATATTTCAATTTTAAGACAGTTCCATTTTAAAGCTTAAAAGACTCATTTTTTCCAGCATATTTAATTGTTATCTCTTCTTATTTTACAAATGACGCTGGGAAATTTTTTGATTTAGGCATACGTTTATAAGCTTGACACCTTTATTTTTGGAGGTATTCTTGTAACTTTCATATTTGGCATCTTGGAATGTTATAACTTGTTTCAATGAACTATGAAGTGCCACTTCATCATAATTACTCGGTTTTCTGACTTAAGATATGTTGTTTCTAATGTGATTGTATTAAAAGGATATCGTCGATCTCCTTGTAAATAGGTTTCGAAACAAAACTGATGATTTAAGTTCCAGGTACATCGATTTAGCAAGTGCGCTGAAATCTTTTGAAATTACATCTTGAGGAGAATGAATTGCAATAGGTATCTTTCGCCAATGGTTCTACTCAATGAATGCAACGAATCATTTGTTGGTGATAATTTTTACAGAATTTCTTTTTCCCTTTCATGCCATGGCGGTCTTTTAACCCTTTATCTACTGACGGTACTTATAAGTACCAATCACTTTAAAACTTTATAGCACAACAACCATTACTTATATTCTGATGGTACGTTTTAGAGACAGTCTTTTCTTTTTCATGATAAATGGCAGTAGTTGTTCTAGGCTGTTGAATTTTGCGAGGAAGAAAGCTATTTACAAACGGACATAGTGTTCTTTTGCTGCCATTTTGTACGGATTGCCGCTCTTATCTTTTCTTTGCTATAAATATATAATATCAAACCAAAGGTAAGTGTTGCATTTTCTTATTCATTCTGTATTGTCTTAGAATATTATTTGCCCAATCATTATAAGATAACAGATTATGTAATGTAATTAACGGTCGAATTATTCGGTGGTACTTATAAGTACCACCGAATATTCTAAGACAAT
This sequence comes from Argiope trifasciata, assembly GCA_026543055.1. Taxonomy (NCBI): domain Eukaryota; kingdom Metazoa; phylum Arthropoda; class Arachnida; order Araneae; family Araneidae; genus Argiope; species Argiope trifasciata. The sequence continues at coordinate 11,156 of JAPMOQ010037022.1, read as the reverse complement.
ACAGAATGAATAAAAAAAATGCGTAAATGAAAAAAAAAATTGTTTTTATGGTTATCATCAAATGTGAATTTCTACCATTATTATATATAAAATAAAATTATGTCAGTTTGATAATTTCTTTGTTTTCTTATGAGTGTTTTTTGGTTATTTAACATTTTTAAGAGGTTAAATTTCATTACGAATATCATCCGTATTTTTTTCTATTATGAGGAAATTTATACATAGTGTACTGACGGTACTTTTAAGTACCACTTTAATAATTTACCACTTTATAAATTTCTAACAAATTAAAATTCGCACCGGGAGATTTGTTTTCTTTTATATACTTTAATTAGCAATATGGCATCTAGAAAAAAATGTATTTATGAAGGAATTTTCAGTAGTTCGTAATGCAGTAGATAAAGGGTTAAATCTTCATTCCAAACTCAACAGTCTTTCAGAAAATTTATTCCTGCCACTTCTAATGCCATTTGGTGGGTCTAATGCTAATGCCACTTGCCCGAATGAGCGCTGCTCTTTCAAATGAAGGCAGAAGTGAGCGCCTTTTCGTTGTGAACGAGCACCATTCAAGGACGACTTTCCTTAGAACACACACAACACAATCCTTTTTAGGGGGCTGTCGAACTCATTCATCCATCTGCGAGTGAGAATTGAGATCCTTAGTCAGAGACCGACTCATTCCTGATTCAGTGTCCCAAGAGGTATCATTTGTTACGGGAACTTGGAGGACTTTGCAGTCAACGTGTCCCAACTGCCATTAACCAACACGGCGGTCTTTGGTCGAGACGAGGACAGAACTCGACACCTTACTGACGCTCTACCAACCAGGCCACCACAGCCCGAAAAACAAAGTTGTGCATCTAAGTACTGTTTTCAAGTTACTTTCAATTCTTGGACAAAAATCGGTGGGATTAGTATCGCTGAAACATTTTGTCACTCCTACAAAATTAACCCTCGGCATAAAATTGTGCATCTTGAGTAAGGCCTTGAATACATCCCCTGATTTTGGTGAAAAATATTTAGAAAATACAGTTATTTAGCTTGAATCTTTCGCTTTTAGTGACAACATGCCGAATTTTACTGATTTGAATCATTTTATGAATTATTGAGTTTACATGCATGTGTGAAGTATAAATATACAAACTGCCAACCATTAGCAGTCATAACCTATTTAACGTGGCCCAACTGCCATCAGCGAACACGGTGGTCTTTGGCCGGGACAGAACTCACTACCTTTCGGTTGTGAGACTGCCGCTCTACCAACCAGGCTACCGGGGCCCTAAATTTGTTCCATTGATCTACATTGATTCGTTAAACGAATTTAAATAGGAATACTCTTTATTTATATAAAAACACAAATATAGACAGTTGCATCAATGGAACCATTGGCTTTGCACGCTTTTCGGAAGTTTGATTAAATCTGTCTTATAGCTCGTTGTTTTAAATTTACTTTTTATTATATTCCGACAAAAGAACTTGCAAGAGAGCCTTGCTCAGACGAATATGTTGACCTGACATTTATTCCATTAATAAATATAAAAACTTTTTTGTGTTTTTTTTTCTATCTCCATTTCAACGGCAAGTGTCTGCAAGTTTATTAAGCATTTCAAAATCAATGAAGAAAAACCGTCAATTTTCTGTTTATTTGAAAGCTAGAAGGTGGTCACCGCTACCACTCTCCACCCACCACCAGAGTTCCAGAAATACTTCCCTCCCTAGTCCATCGATTGGAATGGACTTCATTGGCGCATATTCAACACCTGGCGCAATTTATTAACTCGCTTGGCGCCTTTTCTTTTTTGTATGATCTTGGCATAGTTTCTCAAAGGCAATAGGAATCTTGCGGTCTTTTTATCAGAAAAAGAAAAGTCTGTTATGGGGATGAAGGGGGATAAAAAAGAGTGTATCTACATTGTCTGAGTGATGCATCGAAGAGTAACAGGTTGCTGGTCCCAATCTCTTCTTCTATTTTATGAAATTCTTTGCGCGAATGGAAGATGTTCAGATAGGAGGTTTTAGGGTTTTTGCGTTTGATGCGCAGATGATATTGATTCTTGGAAAATAAAAGTGACCTTTCTTTATCGAAGTATAAAGAAAGGATAGATTGTGTAAATGTCAAAGAGAGACGGACAACAGATATTGTAGTATCTGAAAATTGTGAATTTTAGCTTCAAATATTTGCTGGTAAATTTACGTTATTTTGAAAATAAAGTAAGAAATTATGTTTCCAAAAGTCATGCATTCCTTTTGTAGCGTTTTTTGGTTACAATTTCAGCAATCAGAGCAGCAGTCATTCTGGTAGCAACACACAAAAAAACTGAAATTGTTTTCTTATGTAATGGAAATTTTACTAATTTTTTCCACATATATACGTTAATGGTATTATATATGCATTGTTACGTTCCCTTTACCATTCCTATATGTGGCATTTCCAGCTAGCTGTGTCACCACCTGTTAAAACCCTTGGGGAAATAGGATTTTAGTATCTTAAAATCATGAATTTCGGCTTCATATGTTTACTGGTAAATTTACATTATTTTGTCAAGAAAGTGAAAAATTAACACGGCTCATATGCTTACTTGAATCTTTCCAAAAGTGAAACATTCATTTTTTAGCGTTTTTTGGATAGAATTGCAACAATCTGAGCAGCAGTCATTCTGGTAGCAACACACAAAAAAACTGAAATTGTTTTCCTACGTAATGGAAATTTCACTAATTTTTTCCCACATATATACGTTAATAGTATTATATATGCATTGTTAAGTTTTCTTTTCCCATTACTATATGCGGCATTTCCAGCCAGCTGTGTCACCACCTGTTAAAACCCTTGGAGAAAAAGGATTTTAGTACCGTAAAATCATGAATTTCGGCTTCATATGTTTATTGGTAAATTTACATTATTTTGTCAAGAAAGTGAGAAATTAACACGGCTCATATGCTTAATTGAATCTTTCCAAATATGAAACATTCATTTTTTAGCGTTTTTTGGATACAATTGCAACAATCTGAGCAGCAGTCATTCTGGTAGCAACTCACAAAAATATGGTAATCTACTTGCAATGTGCAGCACTCCTCTTTCCCAATTTGTTTATTTAATTTTGTTCCAAAGGCATTAAATGAAATTGTTTTCATAGGTAATGGAAATTTCCCGAATTTTTTCCAAACATATACTTTGATGATGATGTCCAGTCCGTGTTTCCATGGAAAGAGGGTGCAGTAGCTTCTGAGGGTAAAGACCCCTGAGCACCCAGAGGGCAGAAGTCCGACTTCTAGTTCAAATGAAGGTGACACACACATTCACTTGTACAACCTTTTTTACAGGGGAGCGCATTCATATATCTCACAGAGAGAACATAGAACAACCATGCCCGAACCGGGACTCAAACCCGGGACGCCCAGATCAAGGTGAAGACACACTACTCCTATGCTAGGATTCCGGCAACATGTACTTTAACGGTATTATATATGCATTGTAACGTTTCCTTGCCCAATTCATGGTAAGCAGCATTTCCTGCCAGCTGTGCCACCACCTGTTAAAACCCTCCATTGTTAAAGGCCTCCAGATTGGCAGACGGGGATCTTCTTATCGAGAGTGGTCCTCGCATATTCTCTTTATTCCTGCATGTCGAGAGTAATACCACTGACGTTACTGCTTCAGATGTGATAGTTCTCTGATCCAAGTCTAATTTACGATCTGTGGATGAGTGAATGAAACCATAAATGGTGTCCTCCCCGTAAAAAGGGTTGTAACGCATCAGCATCTAAATCGTACTCTTAGCCCTAGATGGCGCTACTGAAAATAAAACAAAAGACGCATTCTATCGGATTAAATCGCTGTCTTCTTAACAGCGGGCTAGTCCAATGCCGTGTCAACCATTTGCTGGCTCTGTACAAACCGGTCATGGTTGCTGTTTACCCTGTGTTTTATATGTGATTACGCCCTATTCCTGGGTCAAGGCACCAACTATGTATAGATTGCATGCTTAAAATACCCCAATATAAGTTATTTGATTATTAAAATTAATATTTAATTAGCAATGTCACTTTGCTCTTAAGTTATGAAAAGTGGATGAATTTTTTTAACAAAGAGTTTACACGTTTGCAGAGCACTTAATATTTTACATTTTATATTAATAAGTTATTTGTAATCTTTTTTGCAGATTATCTGCTAATTTCCAAAAATATTTTGCAGTTGCATTAGTTTGATAAGTGACGCATTGAATTAAGCCATGTTGTAAAAAAAAACAATGAGCCAACTGAAATGTTCACACTGCTTTGTGTTTATACCTAATTGTTGCTTCTCTATTGTAATATATTAGAGATGTTGCTGTTTCACATGCAATTTTTTTACAAATATATATATTCAAATTGATTGACGTTTTTCTGTAAAACTTACGATTCAGTAACTATTTTTTATTTATGAAATAAAAAATAATATTGGATCGTAAATATCATATTTTATTTACACATTTTTCTTTAAATTTTGAACTGTAGCAAAGCTCAATAAGTTGAAATCTGTAATTTTTTATTATTTCATATTCATGCTGATTCATCATATTTTCAATTGACAAAAAAAATAATAAATAAATAAATAATAAAAATTGCAGTTTAGCCTTTGCATTTTATTTCAATATTTTTTCTGTTAGAATATCTCTATTTGTTTTAATTTAAGTTAAATGATAAATTTTGATGTTTTAAGGGAGAATTCAACAACGTTATGCAAAGAGAGATTTCCACTGCAACAACATTATGTAAAGAGAGAATTCCACTGCAACAGCATTATGTAAAGAGAGAATTAAACTGCAACA
>JAPMOQ010037003.1:0-19284 GCA_026543055.1 Argiope trifasciata | reverse complement strand
AAAAAATCTCTTTAAATTCTTTCATTTCACCTGACTGATAGTCAGTTTTTTTTTTATTAAGTGAATATTTTCTTCAGAATGTCTTCTATTTCCCGTATAAAATAGCATTTTCCTTTCTCAAAAGATTGCAATCAACCTTTTAAAAGCGGTGGCAATATTGTCTTTATATTGTAAATCAAAACTTAAAATTATATTATTTATTAAAATTTCGAAATTGTTCAGGTAGAAAAGATTAAATAGCAACAAAATAAAATAAAAAATTGTTATTTCTTATAACTTTTATAAAAGTTTCACATGTTATGTTGTCTTTTTTTTGGTATAGAACTTTTTTTATATAACCTTGACAATATATCTATTGTTTTTGTAAAAAAAAGTATCAAAGACCTCGTGTACTTGTTTAATATGCATACACTGATGGAAAAAAATCCCAATACCAAGAAAAAATTATTGTACAGTAATGAAATTTTAGGAATACATTTGTCTAGGTAACATATTTAATTGATTAAAGTTTCAAGATCACAGGTAGAGCCATTGGAGAGAAGAGCCATTTCAAATGTGAAATGTTGGTGCATTAGTAACCGGTGTAACCGCCAGAATTTTGAATGCAAGCATGAAAACGTGCATGCATTGTGTCGTACAGGTGTCGGATATCAGTTTGTGGGATGGAGTTCCATGCTTGTTACACTTGGGCGGTCAATGCAGGGAAGGTTAATGCTGGTTGTGGATAACGCTGGAGTTGACGTCCAATGATGTCCCATACTGCTCGATTGGAGAAATATCTGGTGATCTAGGTGGCCAAGGCAACATGTCGACACTCTGTAAAGCATGTTGGGTTACAACAGCGGTATGAGGGCGAGCGTTATCCTGTTGAAAACACCCCCTTGAATGCTGTTCATGAATGGCAGCACAACAGGTTGTATCACTAGACTGACGTACAAATTTGCAGTCAGGGTGCATGGGATAACCACGAGAGTGCTCCTGCTGTCATATGAAATTGCTCCCCAAACCATAACTCCAGGAGTAGGCCCTGTGTGTCTAGGCCGCAGACAGGTCACTAGCAGGCGTTCACCTGGCCTCCTTCTAACCAACAAACGGCTATCACTGCGATCAAGGCAGAACCGGCTTTCATCAGAAAACACAACAGATCTCCACTCCGTCCTCCAATGAGCTGTAGCTTGACACCACTCACATCGCAAACGGCAGTGGTTTGGAGTCAGTGGAATGCACTGTGCAGGGCGTCTGGCTGGGAGCTGTCCTTCAAGTAACCGATTTGTAACAGTTCGTTGTGTCACTGTGGTGCCAACTGCAGCTCGAATTTCAGCTGCAGACGCAGTACGATTAGCCATAGCCATACGCCGAATCCGACGGTCTTCCCTCTCAGTAGTACCATGTGGCCGCCTGGAACCTGGTCTTCTTGAGGCAGTACCTTCCCTTGACCACTGCCGCCAATACTCATGCACAGTGGGTACATTCCTGCCAAGTCTTTCAGCAATATCGCGGAAAGAAAACTCACCTTCTCGTGGCCCTACAATACGACCTCGTTCAAACTCAGTGAGATGTTGATAATGGCTTCTTCATCTTCTCAGAGGCATCCTTGACTAACATTAACCCACTACGTCAAATCTCAACTGTAAATAACGATCACGAACCTTACAGCGCTTATTTAAAGTAAACCTCATTTGCATGTTCACAGTGTCGCTACAACGCCACACTTACGCGCGTAGCTCGAAATTTGAATCACCGTCATCTTTCAGATGTATAAACACGCCTATCAAATTTCGTTTAGCTAGCACAGCTCCTTCCTTTTCCATCCGTGTATATTTAAGCATTAAACTGATTTAATGTTTAAGAGAAAGAAATTCTTAAGAATTCATTTGGTTAAATCTCATGTTTCTTTTAAATTCCAAAATAAAAATTTTGCCTGAAGCAGAATATAATTGCTTCAATTATGAAATATAATAAAATAACTGAAAAAAGGGGGGAAGGCTTCTATACTAAAAATACATTCTTAAAATTAAACAGAAACGAAAATTACTTTATTCTCCAATTTATAATCATGATATAAAGTAATAACTGCTACGATCTCGTGAATGAAGTATAGAGAAAGTTTTGCATTCATTAAAGGATTCAAACTTAAAATTCCGCGTTAATTCTTCCTTCAGTTCGAAAACACACACCTTTTGAAAATGTCCGTCAGTCCAGCTGTTTGAATATAATTTAACATGATAACTACAACACGAAGAGAGCTGGATAGATAAAATTCAGTACACAAAATTAATATCTCTACTCTAGACATCAAATTCTAAGCCAAATTCAAAAAGGTGTTAATTAGCTACAGAGCTTGACAATTGCAAAGGAACAGTTACGTTTTTATAAATAACGTAGACAATAATTGAAGAAATGGAACTAAGCATATATTTAATAGGGAGGAAGTACATTTATTATTGTACAAAATGGTGCAAATATCGGCACCTCGAAGAATTAAAAACTGAAATATGAAAAAGATGCTCCTAGGATGATTTCCAAACAGCCCAACAAAAATTGATCTTCAGGTCAGAATGATGCAGGAATGAGTACCATGGACACTAATGCACATTTTATTTCTATTTTCCTCTTAACTATCAAAGAGAATTTGGGGGACATTGCCCCTCTCCTCTCTTAAGGCAATTATGAGTTCTTCCACTGTTCAGGGAGGGAGAATTCTTTGCGAAGCACGCCTGTCAAAAGCATCCCAGTCATGTTCAATGGGATTTAGGACGGGAGAGTAAGCACGCCATTGTATACTATCAATATTTTCATTTTCTAGTGAGTCCGATACCTCAAAGCTTCTGTGTGGCCGCGTATTATCATCCCTAAATAAAAAGACTGGACCTACAGTACGCTTAAGAAGACGCAAATAACCCAAAATAACCTCTCTGCAATACCGTTACGTTGTAACGCTTCCTCTCTCAGAGATGGGAAGCGGTGTTTAGCCATTGTGCATGATGTCTGTCCTCACCATCACGCCTGGGACGTACTGATCACGTTCACTGACAAATTGTTGTGCATAACATATTCCAAGCTCTCTCTACAGTTATTGAAGGGCAGAATCACTTGTCACTCTGAAACGAGAATCGTCTAAGAACATCACTCTAGACCAATTTGGGATATCTCAGCCAAAATGATCCTTACATCAGCGTAATATCTCACTACGATGGCTTGATTGAAGCAGGATGCAACGAACAGACTTCCGTGCATCCGAACCGACTTGATTTAATCACTGTGAGAGGATTCTTACAAAAACACGCGTACCGGTAGCGGTTGCAAGATTTGGAACTGTCTGAATAGGAGTAAAATTTGTGTTCCTTTTTGCCACGAGGGTTCATAGCGATCTTCTAAAAGTGTGGTGTTCGTAATACAATATCCTACATGCCTTTGTAAAGCATGTTCATTTCAGTGGCCTTCTTTATTCGCGAGATGACATTCTTTGATACAACCATTATAGCAGCAACAGTCATAACACTTAGGCCTGCTTCCAGTCGTCCACTATCAAAGGTACTCAAATGATGTCTTGCTGACATTTTACTCTTAATTATCGCAAGAACCAAACAGAATTTCAGAGAAAAACTTTTTTAATCCTGCACTACTTTGGGTCAACCAATAAAATAGCATGAACTTTCGTATGAATCATGAGATTGTCTGCAATGACTTTTATATATATAACGAGTCCTGGTCTACCACGCCCTCTCAATTTGAATTTACTTTTATTGGTCAGCTATGTGAGACGCAATTTTGTATAAATCCCTTGTTTCTTGGCTATTTTTAAGCAGTAGAAACATGTAAAAACGATAACTGAAAGAAGCAATGAATTAAATATCAAATTTGGTAAGGGATGTTATGACTGCAAATGTAGTTCTGTGCTAAATTTTAGTTTCGATCGGCTGAGAAACACAATCTAAAACATAAATTCGATTTTCGGATGCAATTAACCGCATGCCAGGGACTGATAATCAATTAGCTCACGTAGGATATGAGAGAAAATTTTGGAGAGACCGCTCTCACTGGTTTAATTATATTATAACTAAATTAACTGAAGGAAAAGCAAAAGAAAATACTTTTACATTTAAAATACTTTCTGAAAATTAAATAGGAACAAAATTTCCTTGTTTATCCATTTTAATTTCTAAAAAATCATAGCAACGAAAGTTTTATTTTTATTTTATGCAGCGTTTTAACATCATATTTACAAAATGATGAAAATAAATAAAATTGTGAACGCTAAGGCTAAGAGGTATAGAACTGAAAAAAAATCCTAAAAGCGATCGGGTGAAATAAACAAAAATTTAGCTTCAGAGAGCATTTAATATTATTTCTAATAGTTTAATTAAGTAAAATGTTCAGACAGATCATTTAATTAGCAATAATTTGAAACTTTTAATTTGGACTTCTGACCACCTAAGCCATTTCTATTGATTAGATGTTGACAATAAGAAAGAAAAAGGCCTTTAGACAGAGAGCAAATTCTAGTATGACTTCAGAATACAAGTGCTTGGAATAGAGAATTGCAAATAAAATTAAAGATGTAATAGTTCCATCAACCTATACTATCGCAGAAACTAAAAATAAAATCAATGAAGTATAAATTGGATTCGATTTGCAAACTTACTAACAATCAGCAGGTTTTCACAATAATAAATATGAGGTTTTTTGTCTGGATTAACAGAAGCATAAAAAGAAACAGCAGGAGGATTTCGCATAAACTCCGTCGCATATTCATTATCTGATAAATTTTGTTATTCCTTGCTCCTTCAGAAAAAGTTGTGGAACTTGGGTAAGACTATAACTAACTTGCATGGTATTGTTGAGCAATAGTTATGAAATATATTTAAATATTTAGCTTGAATCTCACAATTTTAGATTGCACATCCATCGGGCACTTTTTAGCGATTAACTCCTGACATGAGGTTAATACTAGTTATTTTAAATCAAATATACATTTACCAATCAATGAAAAAAATTTCAGAACGTAAAACTGCATTTGAATTCTTAAATATCATATCAAGTTTAAATTATTGGTGGTGTATCTTGAATGTAGTGCATCGCGTTTAAGCGCATATGAAAGAACAGAGCAACAGAATGTCATTCTTTCGACAAAATTAGATCAAAGTTTGAGACAGATGCAAATTTTAGACACACAGTCTGGGTATCTAATTTTTTCTATATGAGTCTAAGTTTTGTAGTTATCAAGTTCACTTGTATTCAGACGTTTCAGGTGAATATGCGTCCATAAATATATTTCGTTTGAAATCTGATAAAAGTTTCAAAATAAAATCCATAAGTATAATTTTGAAATGATATACGTGATTAGTCCATATATCTAATTTTGAAACATAAATTTAAAATAAATCAATGATTAAAACAGAAAATATGTTATTTTGGCAGACTTCGTTCGTAAATGGTTTATTTTTGTGATTAATTTAATTTTCTTTAAAAAGATTTATGAAGTTCATGATACAATAAAATGAACAGCTTGTTGTTGAAAACCTTAGAAGAATTCATTTTAATATTTGAGTAGTTTACAAAAATAAATAAATGTAGTTATAATTGATCACGAAACTTGGAAAATAGATTAATCGAGCACTTGCATTTTTAATAGCACTATAATGTCATGAAATTGTCTCCATAAGAATATTTCATGCCATTAATGAATAGAAAATATGCAAAGCAATTAAACATTTTAAGTGATATAAAACTGTATTTTTTAGTTTGTATTTTTGTTAAAAATTTTTTTAATATTTTGTATTTTTGTTTTAAATTAAAATAAATCAAATAACTTAAAGATGAATTGCTGCCAGTTTTCAGGCTGTGCTGATTTGTTCATAAATGAACTTAACATCTTTTTGAACAAATGAAGAAAGATTTCTACTAATTATAAAGATGACTTTGCAGCAAGTATATATTAGCGCTCTCTAGGAGAGAATGTTTGAGCTAGAGCTGCCAAATTCGACACAGAATTTCGTTTAAAGAGATGAATGTGAATCTTAAAGTTAGCTTTTGGAAATTGTAACTGGTATTTTAATTTTAGGTTCTAATATTACTGAGATACTTTGCCTAAGTCATTAAACCCCAATAGTTAAACGAAAAACTGAAAACTGTTTTTACCTACTCACAAGATTTTTCTGGAATATGTTTCTGAATTTCTCTTATTTCGATACTGATGCAACACTTCTAGGCACCATATCCTCAAAGGAAAGAATGCTGAAATGATTTTAGAATTTCTATATTTAAAAAACGGATGGAAAATGCAGAACCATTAAAATTTCAATGCACTACAGTGAAAAGAGAGCCAAACAGTATGAATACCTATTCAAAACCGTTTCCTTCATCTTTGGCCTGTAAAACAGCTGCAGTTCGTGGATACCTAAAATCCTTGGTAGGTGACTTGAGACAGGTTGCCTCAAATATCTAAGCAGCAGTTTATTCGAGCGGTTTAAGTCGAGATATTCCGACATGATGGTATTTGATCTCTGTAGTATCTTCCCATGAAATCCCATAGACCATGAAATTTCTCATTTATTTTTGTTGTTTGGGGAACGGGCCCCTCATTGTATTAGCTGTGGAGTGGTCAATTATAAAGCACATATTCTTACTGAATGCCCTAATTTTACTTCAGATCGTTTAACTCACTTTCATTCGCCTATTTTAAATTTATGTGACCTAGTGGGTGAGAAACCTCACTCAAAACTTTTTGACTTTATAAAAGCCATTGGGTTTTTTTTCATTGCATTTAACATTTAAGATTTATTTTTATTCATTTACCACTTCTTTTTAAGTTATGGATCTTATCAGCTTTGATATTTTTACAATATAATCTTCTTTCATTTACACATTTTATATTAGAACTATTTAAAAATTCTTGTGGATGGCGCAGCATGTCCAGAATTGGACCTTGTGCCAGTAAAACACACCATACCATACCGATGAAATCCCAATTTTTCTATATCGAATTAATATCCGGGGAGTTAAGAGGCCAGACATTAACTTAGAATTCGTTATTATGTTCCTCCAATAACTCCATTATAATTCGAGCCTTGTGGCATCTTGGAAGATTCCATTTGGGAGGATAGACGCCAAGTAAGAATACAACTGATCAGCAATTAGGTGCAAATGTCCACAGATTTCATGGATCTACCACAACTATAGGTACAAAGCTACCCATGAGAATGAACCTTATTACCATCACCACAAACCTATGTATGACCTGCTGTACATGAAGAGAGCAACTGTTTGCCTAGAAGACTGTGAATTTTGACACGATCATCGACGCGATGAAGGAGAAATCATGATTCATATGACCATTTAACTTTGTTCTAATTATCTATGGTCCAGTTTTGATGTTCCCTGGCCCACTGTAGCTCTCTCTCTCACAATGAAGCTTGATCAATAAATGCACATGAGTGATACATGTGCTTCTCAGTCCCGTTCCAACAATGTAAACTAGATATTCATTCCTAAACACTTAAACTTGGATCTGATACGTATTATTGAGTCACTTAGTCACTGCTTGGCACCTATTTTGCTTTACCAATTGGAAAGGTATTCGATATTTTTTTTATGAACATGAACGTCCAACATTTTAGCGTCTGATGCTGGTTTCCCGGTCATTTATCTACTTTGCATAAATACTAAAAATAGTAGATTGTGGACAACCAACCTATAATTCGGTGTTACCTACTAGTTCCATTTTTTTCCATACCAACCAATGAATCTTTCGGAATTACCAATGATTTTCATCTTTTTTTCCTTACAACATACCTAACTCGGAAAAACTCTTTTCTTTTCTTCGAGCCCTTACAGCCTGCCTTCTATCATATTCGTTTAGATCAGCAGCCTTTCACATCACTCAAAAAAGTACGTGAAAGAATGATTATTTACCTTCTCTAGCAACAATAAATACTAATCCCCCTTAATCACTAGTCCTCTACGTCACTCATATGAGCACATTGACAAAAGCAGAGATGATCATAATATTTTTCTTCTTCAGTGTATAAAATAAATAGTTTCTTAGCCAATATATTATCTTCATTTTAACAAATATGAGTTCATTTCTAAGTTAATAGAATTATATAAATTTATACACGAAAAGAACGTGTTCTATCATAAAATGCTGATAAGTTCTATAGCAAAAAATGAATTGCAGTATTAGAAATAACGAAAAAGTGAAAGATAATGATTAGATGGACAGCTCTGCTATTTCTCCCTGTGCTTAAATATGGAATTTTCCTTGCATATTCTTTACTTCCGGAAAACTCGTACGCGTGCACACACACACAACTCAATACTTTCTTCAGCATTTTCGCCGACGATGACACTATTTTAGGATTATTTCTAAAATAGTATGATATTTCTATTAAAATTGAAGTTCAAAACAATTTTATTGAGGAATCAACTTAGAACATAAAATAATTAATTGAAAATTCTTGCAACCATTGATGCCGACGAACTAAGTTGTTGCTACAGGAGAATAGTATACTTATAAAATCACCATCATTCAAAAGCTTCTGATGCATGTGAAATAATTGAGCTGAAAAGGCAGCCTCTGACTTTCCACTCCAGGATAAGAAACTTGCTATATATTTAGAAAATATTATGCCAAATTATTTTAGCAGATCTAATGCTTAAAAATATACGACGAATATGAGGAAAAGTCATTCTTAAGCATTCCTTTTTAATATTTATTTAGATTCGAGAAGAAGCAATTTGCATTATAATGAGAAAAAATGATTGCTTCAATTAGCCTTCTAATAAATCCTTCCAAAGGAATTTATTTATTAATCTCACTTTCTTATTAAGTACATAGAATTATTTTGAATTTTTTTGGGTGGATATGGTAATAAAATGAAAATAAATTTTGGATAAGAAGGCAAGGATAGTTGTTTGAAATGCTGTGCTTTCAATTTTTAGATTCAGTTGCTTCCAGATTCCTAATGCTTAATCTCATTCATAAGCAGGTGTTTGATATTTCATTATGTAAACTGAATATTTTGTACCGGTATTCTTTCTGAGTTCCACAGTGTGTTCTCAGAGCACAAATGCTCTTAAAATGAATAGCGATGTCGAAGAACCTTAAAGTTTGTTCTTACTTAAAAGTTGTTTCAAAACACAAAATTTGATAAGCATTGATAAATTTATTTCTTTATCAAGTCTGTATTTATTTTGTCTACTTTAAACCCTTACTTTATCTGATAAATATTAATATGTTATCATTTCGTAAGAGCAATATCAGTCCATTAATAAAGTAAATTTTTTAAAGTTTTGAAATATATTAGGTTGTTCGGAAAGTAATTTCGTTTTTTCCTGACAAAGGATTTAATTGCATTTTTCGCACCCAATTTCATACTTAAACCGCAAAATCATTTTATGTTTTAAGAGCTGATATAGCAAGGCTTGAGTGTGAAAAAGTGCAGCTGATTCTCCGCAGTAGTTTTTGGATGGTGCCCTTTTAAATATGGAGAGCAATAAACAGCATTTTCGTCATTTTTTTCTTTTTTGCTATATAAAAGGTAAAAATGCTGTTCAAGCCAGAAATAAATTAGCCAATATGTGTGGAGAAGATGTGTTAACAGTACATCAGTACCAGAACTGATTTGCAAAATTTTTCCTTCAAATGAGGAGGCCAAAAACCACCTCGATCAGTTTTTTTTTTACAGCAAAGACCAAAACTTTTATGAGCGTGTAATCATGTTACTACCAAAAATATGGCAAAAGGTATTAGACCAGAATGGCAATTTTATAATTTAATAAATAATTTATTCATTAAACGAAAATTTCTTTTCATTTTGACAAAAAAATACGAAATGACTTTCCGAACAACCCAATACGATAGTAAGCGAAGCGAATTCGGTTTTGAAGAAGTAATAAAATGAAGAGTTCTTTCAACATTCGTGCTAACATAAATAATTTAACTCGATCTTTTCTGTTCTACTTTTATATTCCTTTTAGTACTCTTAACGTACGGTAGATGTAAGGAAAAATAAAGAAGAAGCAAAGGACACGATAGTCGTTAAACTTAAGAACACTTTTTCCTTCCTTTCAAGTATAATGATGCTGCATGGAAACAGAGTATTAAATTTGATCGCCTTTCTTTACAACTACAAGATGTTAAGTTTTTAATTGATCTATATTTTTTACCATAACACCGCACATTCAATTTCCTACGTCTTTGTCATAAAGTATTTGAGCCCTAATGCTCATACGCATATGCATATATAAACCAACATAGGTTTTTTTATTTGTAAGCAATTTAATCCAAAATTTTATATATTCCTATAATTCTGATGGCAAATCTTTATACTAAATTGCATTACGTAGTTACTTTTTGTGTTTGAGGGCTGTTATTTTCACGTTCATACTGATAGATTCCGTCGGATTTAATTCCAATATCATTAATTACTTCAAATTGCGTGTTAAGACTACAAAACAAATTTTCATTACTTTTGCTCAATACATTTTCATGCACATAGGGAAAATGGCATATAGGCATTATAACAGGTTGAAATATAGAAATTTTTCAAATTCTGGTAGGAATTTTTGACAATTACTATATTTTCCTATTTAATGATATATGTAAAAGTTAAAAGGATACCAGAAAATTAAGACATTAATTTTGATAAGAATTTATTCATAATTGCCCTTTTCCTCAACCGACCTACATCGAATAATGTAAAATTTTATCTGATTCGTAGAAAGAAAGCTCATTTAATTAAATATCAAAATATTCATTTCATAGAATTCACACAAATTCTCCCTTTTTATCAATTAGAAAATGATTCAAACAACAGATTTTTGTTTACACCAGGTGATTTTAACATTTGAAAGGTCAATAAATCACAGGATAATGTAAGTAGATAGATAAAAATTGACACTAATGATACTTGAAATGGCAGGGGTTTTATAAAAACAAAAAGGTGCAAAAAATGGGGGAAGCTGACGATAGTTGGTCCAACGGATGAGGCTCATTTCACACTCCGAGCTTCTGCAGAATTTGTATAGCGAAAACCCCTAGAACTGTTTCAAAAATCCCATTGCATTACGTTGGTAATAATGTTATTCATAATCGCAAGTCTGCAATCATTAGACTTTATTTAGGACACTAAAAGACAACATTCGACAGCATTTTCTCACCTTGCCACAAGTAGGCAGTACAGTAAGTTGGAACGAAAAAATCAGTTTTTGAATTTTAATGTGTAATAGAGCTGAAAAGTGTCCTTTTAGTGTAGATGAAATAAATTATAAATATAAATAGTGGTATAGTATGTCTTGAGGTGCTGTAAGAACGTTAAAGTTTCATAAAATTGAATTTTTTGTTACACTTTGAATATTTTTTACGAAATAATCAACTTTTGATTTCTAATTTGCAATAGCTTGGAAAAGTTGTTTATAGCGTTTTTGTATAGATAATATAAATAAAAATTATAAAAAAATGTTAGAGTATATTTTGAGGTACCTCAACGATGTTAAAGTTTGATAAAAAACATGGTTTATGCAACTTTTTAAGCATTTTTGTGTACCTCTATTATGAAATAATAACTCTTTCATTAGGCACTTTCATATAAAAAAGTAAAAAGACAGTTTTATTATTCTACTGACATAACACTGAACTGTAGCCGAAGCGGTTGTTATTGAGTTAAGGTGGAAATTTGTCTGCCTCCGACAAGGACTAGGTGAAAGAGTTGATTACAAATCAGTAGCTTTGCGGAGTTCAATTGAGTTAGTGTCTCCCCTCCGTTTATTGTGCAACTGATGAACGTAACTTATTTGTCAGTTTGTGCTTATGTGCATTCCTGTAAATGAAAATGGCTCAGCCTAAATGAGTGAAGACAAACAAATATCGGATTATTCTATTTTGGGAAAATTCAATGATTTGCTTGAAGCTGAACACACTACTGACGAATCTACAGCTGCTGTTATATTAGATATGACCTCAAAATTGCTTCAGGGAAGAATCCTTTTGTACGCAAAATATATGACACTGTAATTCTCATAACAGAACACCAAGAGCTTCTAATTCCGTTGCTTATAGCAAAATAATTTCATAAATGATAAAAGTTTATCTTGCCAGAGATAGGTATTAAAGTCAAAATCAGAAAATGTTCAGATAAATAATTTCAACCTCACAGAATTCAGAGAAGAAGGTAGACATTTATGTAATATTGCTGACGTATTCGTATTATGCAGCAGTTTATCGCAAATCTTGTCACTGAATTGCCTATCACAATTTAAAATTTTCCTATCTTTGTTGATGAGGAAATTTCGGAAATACTCTTTCTTAAGCAATCTCTAACATTATCTTATTTATTCGAAACAGTCTAGATGTATGAATTTAATCAAACGCTTTTTTCAGAATAAAGTTAATGTAAAAATGAAAGATAAAAATTTAAATGGCAAAAAAAGATTATAAATTTTAAAATATATATAATTTTTATCTTATTCTAGATTGATCTCTTTCTCTGATGAAGTATTAATAATTTCTTCAGATTAGTTGCAACTTTACTCTTTCTAGTAATTTATTATTTATTTTCAAAGCTACCCTAGTTGTAACATTTTGTATATTCTTCTGCATGTATTACCCGATCCCCGCTATTTTTTTCTTTCATATACATTTTTTTCTCTTTTTCTTTCTTTATGTTAGTTTACTTTCGTTTTTTTAATATAATTTGATTATTGTTTGTATTTACCTGCATCTCTTTTGTTGTTTTTTTTAAACTAGCTAGTTTATCGAAAGTATTGGTTGCGTTTAGTTTATCATTAAATCTCTCATGTTTGAATTAAATTATTACGATTAACTCAAAAATATTTATATCAAAATATTTAAAAAAAAAATTGTAATATAAGTTGTGTTATTCTAATTGCCTTACATTTACTATAGTGGGAACCTACGAAAGTTTTTAAATTTTATTAAAAAATTTAAAAAAAACATTTTTGATATAATGGCGTCTCAAGACATCATCGATGTACTCATATCATATTATCTTCTTGCGCTGTCTATATAATTTCGTTATTACCTTTACAGACTACTCACTTAACAAAATTTTCTTAACCTTTCAAGCTGAGAAAAGAATAGCATGATTAAATATCTGGTGGAAAAACACATTTTATTAAAATTAAAACACAAATTATCCTCTATTAATAAAAATTATTTAAAAATTTACATATTTTTTATCAGTTGTTAAAATTCAGAAAGAAAATTACGCGGCAATTAAAAACCGGTTTTTTGTATGATATAAAAATCATAAAAATCTAATATGGTATAAAAATATTTTTATGTGATCATATTTTTGGGAGTTATCTCTTAAAAATAACAAAATCTTACCTGCTTTTTATTTATTAAAATTTCCAAAAATCATTTTGATATGTGTTTTGTTATCTATAAAAATACATTTGATTGCAAATTTGGCAGCTACTCGTTAAATGGTCCCATTTGCTGTACACCTGCATATATTCTCATTAGAAGAGATACATGTGAATAGTTATTTCTCTACTTTTCTTCTGTAAACAATAGCTAGAGTCATTTTGAGTAGATTTGAACTTGTGAGTAATACGACGTAACGAAGTGCAATGCATTGAACGAATTCGTAGATGCATAACGTTAAGAGAAGGGAGAATGAAAAATTTTCGATTGAAAATAATTCTTCAGCTACTGAAGATGGAAAGATTATTGAAAAGATTATTAATTTAACTTGAATGCGAATAAAATTTTTAATGAATTTATTTTTTGTTCTGAAATCTCAAAGAGAGACTTTTTACACTCATTGCTCTAAAATGGATAATTATTTTAGAGAACCTATCTCCTCAAAGGGATATGATGCTCTGAAGTCGATGAAAGCATAGATTTTTTTAGTCATTTAAGATCATTTCTGAATTTTTAAATTTTATGAAAATTTTGAAATAATAAATGAATGCATCCGAAAGATGCTGAAACAGACTTTTTCAAATAAACTCCGGGATCATAAGATTAATGAAAGTCTTTATTCTTTTCCAGCATCAAGTAATAACGGAAATATTTAATCTATTGCTGAATTGGAAAATTGCTAAGCTAAATTTGGAAATATCTGCAATTGGAACTATTTTGGATATATTGAACTGCATGCAGGAAATATTCTGTGGATATTCTCCACATAAACTTGTCGAGTTGTTAGAATCATTGTGAAGGTTGATTCATCAGATCAGATAACTTGTTGTCACTATTGGGGAGACCACTTTCTATATATTTAGCACCATTGGTCTCCTCACAAGCATCACGTGATGTTATTAATGACTTCGTAATGTTGCAATTTTTTCATAAATTTTTGAAGACAGAAATTGCCTTTGGACACCTGATTCCTGATTACTTTTTATCTTTCGTGTTATCTGGAATAGAGATTGCTTGCATTTTTGGCCATTATGCCAGTTAACTCTCCTTCATCCCTCTCATGAACCTTTTTTCCATCGATCATTGTGTTTCTCATTTGCTAAATTACCACAGTTCATAAACATTGTCGTAATGGCTGATATAGAACTCCTTGCATACCCTAAATATTTGCCTGTTACCTTAACAGAGCAGCCAACGCTCCGCATTCGAACGATCATTCCATTTTCGTATTCTGGCAGAACAGACATTATGAAGAGAATACGCTTGACATACGCTCACTTATGATTGAAGGATTGATATCTTACATTTCATAATCACTAGATGGCAGATTTGAGGGCAAACTGACATACATGTTCTGCTTCTTTGAAATTACTCATGCCTTTTTTATGGATGTTCTGATCGTTTTGTCACCAACTGTATTCATATTACTTTCAGTCACATTTCACCATATTATTTTCTCTAACATATTTCTTGTTTTTTTATTTGAATTTTCAAACTTTAATTAATTATTTTATATACCGCTTTGTTTTAAAAAAATACATTGGCCAAATGTTTACATGTTTTTATTGCATTTGTATATACTTATATGAATTTGGATTTCTCTCCATTCTTTTCTTTCTAGACTATACTTTAAACTTAACTCTCAAAGTAAACTGCCGCAACTGAAAATGACCATTTCTCTCCACATAGTAACTGGCAAACCCTCAAAAGAAAGAAGGTTAAATGAATTAATAGTTCAGCAATAATTTTATAACTGAAATTTTCAAAACTCGTATACTTCAGAATAATTCTAACATTCAAAATTTCATTTCATACAATTTTAAATATTTATCTCATTTTCTTTTTCAAAATTTTGAATATATATGTGTTTGTGTGTGTGTTTAATTTAAGAAAGGTAATTTATTGTACTGATCACAATTTTAGTTAATCTTTATTCAAGCGAGCATCTTGTAAGAGAAGAAATGGCGATCTCATCCGTATTCAAAGTACGAAATAATAATTTAAACACAGAAAAAAGAAAATAATCATTTCCATTAAAACAATAATACATTAAGTAACAGTAAAATGATAATATCTTATATTTATTGTAATAGTTTCATTGATGATGTTTCATATCTTTGATAATATATTTAGTGAATCAATATTGTTTTTGTGAATCTATGAAACAGACTTAAGCATACTTCGGTATAGGTTTTTTGAAACTGATTTTATGTTATTTCCTATGATTAACATCAATGTTAATGTTTCGGTTTAATGTTTGTCCTTAGCTGCTTGTTTATAAGATATGAAGGTAGCGTTATTTATTTTTAACCAATAGGGTCGTGGTGGCCTGATGGTAAAGGTTGTGAGCCGTAGGTTTTCGCTATCAAATGACAAGACCCGATTCGACTGAAGAACTGTCATGTACGAGGGTCTTTGCACGGTAAATCCGTCAGGCCAAACGTCCTGCCGCTGGTGTAGAAAGGGGGGAGCAAACTCAAGCGTCGTTCTCGTCATTTGACAGCAGCTTAAAATTACATTGTCCGTCATAAAATAACCCTAGTGTTGCTTTAAAACGGAACGTTAAAATAACTACTCTAACTTTAAACACATAAATCTAAATTGTGGTGCAATTTTTTTTAAATTTTATAAATAAATTTTGCAAAATATTTCAATGAAATGAAAACTACCTCGAAATTTTAATATACATATATCGATTAAAAATTAGAAATGAGTAGAATCGAATGTATACAAAACGGGAACTTAATTTCTTCTATTGAGAAAGCAATTTTAGTTTGAAATTTTTGAGTGATATTTTATTTGCAATAACAGTACTTCACTATAGTTGTCCCTATGAGTGTCACTTTTTTTTGGTAAAAATCCTCCATTGTCTTTTGTTCTAGTGAGATCATTCAATTCGTTTTCCATTAACATCATCATGATTTTCAGAGAATTTGTCTAAATAGTATTCGAAATAATGAATTTTATACTCACATTATGACAGAGGTTTCTCAGATTGTTAAATATTCTGTTAATTATTTTACAAATTTTTTAACCTTGTGTTTGCTGTACAAAGACAAATGATATCAATGCATTTTGTTCTACATCAGTCATGGAATACAGGAAATGAGAAATCTTTATGAGGTTTGCTGCTCTAGAAAGATCATCATTAAATTCCTTAGCTCTCTAAACTTATTCCGAGAATTTTTTTCTTTTTTATCATGTACGTATATAACCTAATTAACAGCTGCCAAGAACTCTTTCATAAACTTGAAATTTATTAGCAGCGGAGACAAGATGAATCTGTCTTATACCTTTGTGAGTTCAGGAATGACATTCATTTCTACATTAACCCCTTGACATGCGCATTTATTTAATTTCCTAATTGGTAAATTTATTGCTATTTTAATTCGAATAATAATATATATGCAGCTTTGATAATTTAAAGCATTTTTAAGATATTTTTGCATTTTGAATTAATACTTTCATTTAATTGTAGATTAAAAATTAAAAATTCAGTAATTCGATGCAGAGTTAAGAGATATCACTGCATGCAAAGAGGTTGATAATGTTTCTCTCTCACCTAGTATATTCTATTATTATCCAGTGGTAATGTTTACTGCTGTCCCTATATACAAAAAGCAGGAATATTTCGTGTAATTTACAAGCCGAATAAGGAAAGTTTGCCACAGCTAAGTTCAACAAACTGCCCATTAGTTTCTTGGGAGTTTATGCCTTCTCTATGTTCAATATTATAATACCTAAACGTAATTCCTTTTCAAATGATTCATCGGATGTAGGAAAAGTCTATCAAATGAAACTGCAAATATTTCATGATTTAAGTAATCTCAAATACTAAAACTGATCAGGGGAAAACTCATTTTACGTTGGGGGATGACTAACTTTATCTTGGCAACTAGCTCCCAAAATAGTATCAAAATCATTTTAAAAATTCCATTGGTCACATTTTTTTTTCTTATGTCCGACATATTTAAAATCAAATCAAGAGATTTACCAACCAACAAGGCCAAGAAATTTAAACTATCTCGTAAAGCTCATACGCAAAATTTACCTCACTACTTATTTTCTTCTGAAAGTTTGACTTGTTATTAATTATGTAGGTTCGTGGATGATGTAAACTGCCGAGTAGATATTCCAAAAATTTTCATTGCATAGTATTTATATATAAACTAGTGATTAAAATAAAATAATCAGTTCTCCGTCCTCAGTCACTAATCAGATTTTACCAATCTATGTTTCATGTGAAAATTTATTACTTTTAATGATACCATTAATGACCACCTATCTTCCTCCTCTGTTAATTTTTCAAGAGAAATTTCAAAAACATAGCATCATTGTACAATTCCATTTGAGTGGAATTAATGATAGAGTTCTTCAATCACAATCGCAAAATGATCTCGATAATTTTTAATTCATATGAAAACTTATAACATCTAGAGACAGTATCAATAATCATCAGTTTCCCTTAATGGTTTGAGAGATATTGCAAATCGAATCATTGGCCGAGCATGTATCTTTCACAACAATTTTGATCACCTTATTCACCATTTAGTTCAACCAGTTTGAATGAATTGATAATCAATCATAAACCCAATATATTGTGCTCAAGTTTAATTTAAAATACAGGGCGAGTACAAATGGTGGACCTAATTTATAAAAGTCATATTTTCGTAACTATCGCACTTATTACAATAAGTGATACATGAATTTATAAAGAAATATGTCAAGTTTTGTTCAATAACAAATGTTCGATGTGTGATCCTTTTGTTATAAGGCATACTTCCAATCTGTAATCCAGTTCGTTCCAAACATTTTTTAACATCACTCTGTCAATGGTTTCTGAATTCTTCACAAATTCGTTCTTTAAGTTTTGACACTGTTTTCTGCTTTGGTGGTAAATAATGATGATGATTTCTTTTTGAGGGGATTATGTCAAAGATAACAAACAAAACAAAATGGTACAAAATATGTGGAAGGTATGTTTCTAATTAAATTCATGTATCATTTATTGTAATGATATGAAATATTATAACTTTGTGTATATTTATAACGTAAAACAATACGTGCAGTAGTTACGAAAATATGACTTTTAAAAATCCGGTCCCTCATTTGTACTCACCCATCTGGTTCAACATTTGTATTATGTATTGTTTTTATAAAATGTTCATCAAAGTTAGATGACGTAGCAAATTTAAGGCTATTAGCGTGATTGACGAATTGATGATCATGGACGGTGGCTAATATACTAATAAAATTAGAACTGTAATTTTATAAGTTAAAACTGTAATTGAAAATATTTTTTGATTAAGCTAGTGCTTCAATATATTTGTGGCATAGTTTAAATATTCAGGTTCTTTATATAAGCATTATATATTGTAAATTGAATATTCAGAGAAACTTTTATAACTAAATAATATTATTATTATCATTACCCTTTTTTCTCAATTAATGCTGTATTAAAGATTTATATGGATTTTTTTAGCTGGTTGCTAATGTAGTATACTCAATTTATGCTATTCATCGTTTTTGTGTTTAAGGGTTAAGTATGGAAGAGAAAGGCTCAATGTTAAAAATTTATATCGAATTTTCCGGGTTTTTTTTTTAATTTTAACTTTTAAATATATAATAAAATCAATCTTTGCAGCAGTTACCTATTTTTAAAATTTATTTTAACAATAAAAATATTAATAAGCTTTTCTTTCTTTTTCCCTCTTTTTATAGGTAAGTCAAAGTTTTTGAGAATTTCCAATGCTGAACCTGTTATTTCAGGAGGAATATGTATCCATTATATAGAAATGACGGAATTGATGTTTCAGTATGGCCAAAAAGATATTTTTCTCAGGTGCAAGTAAGAAATACATTCTTCATTCAATTAAAAAATTCTTTATAAAATA
>JAPMOQ010036997.1:0-18393 GCA_026543055.1 Argiope trifasciata | reverse complement strand
ACTAGGAAGGAGCTTCCGTTTTATCTAATCGAACTAGAGCGATGTGAGGAGGCAAAGAAAATTTATGATATTCAGAGCATTAACTACCTAAAAGTGTTTGTCGAGCCATACCGCGCCAGAAACATGACCAGGCAATGCTTCAAATGCAACTACTTCCACCACAGCGCTAGTTGTTGCAGTATTAAACCTAGATGCCTAAAATGCGCTGAGTCACATAAAACTAGAAACTGCACCATAAAAGAAAAAATTGATATACCTAGGTGTATTAATTGTAACAAAGAAGGTCACGTAGCCTCTTATAGAGGATGCGAGGCTTTCCCTAAGATAAACACCCCAAATCAAAACAGATTAAATTACTTTAATTCAAGGAGGCCCGCTCACTATAATTCAGCCCAAGTTAGGGAAAATACTTCTTACGCTGATACTTTGCGACCCTCAGGTGAACAACAGATGGCGCCCCAAAACAGCCAAACAACTGGAAACTTAACTGTCAAAACAACACCTGCCGTGATGCAAGATTTCAACACGATCGGGCTAACACCTAGTGACCTTCAAGAACTTCGTGAAGGTATTAATGAAATCAAAAATATCGTAAATACCATCCCAAACATACTTGATCTTATCAGGAAATTAAAAGGGCCACAGATACCTCGGAAAAAGTACTAATTGTCACCGAACTATGCATAAGACTTTACCCTACACCTAAATAACGTTCAAGTGCAACAGCTTGCGTATCGTTTACTGGAATGCAGATGGCATTTCCAACAAAATTAATGACCTAAAATTATTTGTAAATAAGTATAACCCCGATGCCATTCTTATTCAGGAAACTCACCTTAGACCACAAAGAAAGATTTTTCTGGCTAACTACCTTTCCTACTACAGTTATAGAATAGACTCTAATAAAGGTGGTACTGCCATACTAATTAAAAACGGCATACCGCATCAAGAAATAATCCCCCTTAAATTATATTACGTAGAGGCATCAGTAGTTGCTCTAAATATTTTTAACGAACCTATTACGCTTACATCAATATACATCCCCCCTAGCTCTGACAATTCATTATTTACATTCGATCTAGAAAATTTAATTCAAATCAGCTCGAATCAAATTATTTGTGGCGATTTTAACGCCCATCATATCAGTTGGGGTTGTAGAAATAATAACGCACGAGGTAATTCATTACACTCCTTTGCCACCCACGCCGGACTTGAAATTTTAGCTCCTAGCTCCCCCACTAGATATGGTGTATTTTCGGCCAGTACAATAGACCTTGCAATTATTAAAGACTTTATGTTCCCATATGACATCACCTCAATACCTGATTTAAGCTCAGATCACAATCCAGTTCTAAATTTTTATCTAAAATATTCACTCCCGGATAATAATAGAAAAGTTGCTACGAACTGGATTAATTTTAACTCTATACTTTCTAATAAAAATTTAAACTATAACACTGATATAAACACCCGAACAACTTGACGAACTAGTGGAGTATTTTGAAAAAATTATCATTGACGCTAAGAACGCTGCATCCAAACCAATTAAAATCACGCAAGAATACATCGATTCTAAAATCAGAACTTTGCGAAAAGAAAGGAATTATGCCAGAAAACTCTTTCAAAATACTAAGGACCCAGTCTACAAGAAAATCATGAACAAATTAAATAAAACTATTCAAAAACTAAATGAAAAAACAAACCAAAATGAATTCATTAATAAACTCATAAATGCAAACACATACGATGGTTCATTTTGGAAATTCACCTCATCTTTTAAAAAGAAAACATGTAAAATCTCCGCCCTTAAAGGCCCGGCTAATATTTCAGATACAGATATTGACAAGGCAAACTGCTTGGCTAATAGCTTAGAGACACAATTTCAATTAAATAACCTCACGCACTCTGATACAGAACTACTTGTAAATAACACAGTCAAGGACTTCCAGTATTCCCTTCCTAGCTACTTTAATGACATTTGCTCCCCCACAATCTCTGAAATTAATGATTGTATTAAAAATCTAAATGTAAACAAAGCGCCGGGAATCGACGGTATTAATAATAAAATAATTCGTAACTTTCCCCCTAATTTAATTTCTTTATTTCAAACTATTATTTTTAAAATTTTAGCCATTGGTCACTTCCCTACGAAATGGAAAACTGCTGTCGTTGCCCCTATTTTAAAACCTGGTAAAGACCCAACTGATCCGACCAGTTATAGACCCCTTTCGCTACTCCCCTCATTAAGCAAAATTGCAGAACATATTATTTTAAACAGATTAAATAAATTCATCGATGATAATAATATTCTATGTCCCGAACAATTTGGCTTTAGGAAAAATATAGAAGAGGGGTTTGCAAACAATCAAAAATCTGCCGCTGTACTTCTTGATATTCAGAAAGCCTTTGACAGAGTTTGGCAAGACGGCCTTATTTACAAGTTAATCACTTACAATATTCCAACATACTTGATAAAAACTTTTAAATTATATCTCCATAATCGCACCTTCTGTGTGAGGGTCAACAATACATTATCCAATATCAAACACATTCAAGCAGGAGTCGCGCAAGGTTCTAAAATCGGACCCATTCTTTTCTCACTCTACATCAATGACATTCCGAAACAATTTAATACCATGTTGTGTATGTATGCGGATGACAATGCAATATTAGCCAGAAACAAAAATCCAAATTTCATCTCCTTAGCTCTCACTAGACACTTAATAACTCTTGAGGACTGGTTCCCTAAATGGAAAATCGCGATTAATCCTAGCAAAACCGAGGCAATTTTGTTCTCTAAATATAAAACTAATAAATCTTTCAGGCCCATTAAAATTAAAAATCAAATTATTCCGTGGTCTAAGGAATGTAAATACTTAGGAGTTATTTTAGATCAAAAATTAACGTGGAGGCCACATTTTATTTATCTTAAAAAGAAGTTTCGAGACCTAACACTTAAATTCTTTCCCTTAATTTCTCGAGACTCCAAAATGCATAGGGACTACAAAATGCTTATTTACTCTGCCTACCTGCGTCCAATATTAACGTATGCTTGTCCGGTTTGGGGATATGCTGTAAAATCTAATTTAAGAATTATTGAACTTCAACAAAATAACCTTATCAGAAAATTCTGTAAATGCCAAATACCAATATATATAAAGCACTTAATTTCCCCCCCACTTAAAGAGTACATTAAAAAACTAGCCAAAAATTTCTTTCAAAATCTCGACTGTCACGATAATGAAGCCATATTAAATATCCCTAAATTAGAGGTGGGTCGTTCGCGAACGAACGGGTCATCTAAGTGAACGAACTGAATCGGATCGCTATCTTCTGAATAAGTCGTTCGTTCGAAAATGGCTGTGTGGAGTGTGGACCCGGCTATTCCCGTTTTTAGCTGTGTGGACCTGGCTATTACCGTTCGCGAACGACTGTGTGGACCCGGCTAATCCAGTTCAATTACTGTGCGGACCCGGCTATTCCAGTTCAATTACTGTGTGGACCTGGCTATTCTCGTTCGCGACCGACTGTGTGGACCCGGCTATTCCAGTTCATTAACTGTGTGGACCTGGCTATTTTCGTTCGCGACCGACAATATGGAACTTGCTAATTTCATGCTTGAACCGCATAGAGATAAGAAGACAGATGTTTGTGGTTATGTCCGGAAAAGAATGTGAAAGCTGGGAGGGACATTATCACTTAGGAAGACTGGTAGTTGACCTTGAGCTGATTACATGGTGTTTGGCTCTTTTATCACTACAAATTTTGGATACTCGTCTAGCAAAAAGGAAAGCTTCAGGGGAGGTAAAAGTGTTGAACTCGTAGAATTAGAAAGTGTGAGATTTTTTTTCGAGGGGGGGGGGGCGGCGGCATGCAATTTTTTTATACTAGAGATTTCAGGGAGTTTTAATAGTAAAAGATTTAGGAATCATTTACGACTTTGCTGATATGATACTAAATTTTACTTTTTGTTTTAATAATAATACTTTTTAAAAAATATTTCATAAATTATTTATGCTACAATTATTGTCATAAAATGAATTACGTCAAATATTTTATTTTACTCTTCTTTTTTTTTCGTATGCTCTTTTATTCTTATCTTTAAAAATAAGAAATAAATTTTGCTTAAATGACGAGCATTGCTATCATAATAAATTATTTATTTAAAAAAAATACTAATTATATCTTGTCTATTACTACACAAAGGAGAAGACGAACGAATTAGCATCTAAGGACAAATAATAAGGGGTAATAATTTTTAATATTTATCTTATTAAGCTACTACTTCTTTCAAATGAATCTCCTTATTTCAATGTTGTTTTATCTTCATTTCTGAAAAGAAAATCTCTTGATTAGAGATTTTTTTTTATATAGAACTCAGACATTAATTACACTGCTCTCGTAAATTGCAAAATGTCTTGTTTAATTTTTGATGCTGACCAAGAAAGAAAACGTTCATTAATTGTAATATAGGCTACAGATATAAAATAAATGTTTAAATAAAAAAGGAAAAATATGGTTTTTCTCTTATACTGTTCTATTTTAACTACATCATGATTATGGGCTGAATATGCAGACACGGAATAAGCTTTGTCTGGCTCATTAAATAATGCAACATCACTATCTTCCTATCCAAACATCTAAAACCTATGTTTTTTTTAAACTTAGCCTTTATACAAGCAATTTGTTTTAATATTAAATGTTATAAA
Organism: Argiope trifasciata; assembly: GCA_026543055.1. Classification (NCBI taxonomy): domain Eukaryota; kingdom Metazoa; phylum Arthropoda; class Arachnida; order Araneae; family Araneidae; genus Argiope; species Argiope trifasciata. The sequence continues at coordinate 13,684 of JAPMOQ010036997.1, read as the reverse complement.
AATTTACATACAAAACTTTTAAATATGGTTCATCTTCAAAAAACTTGATTTCAGTGTCTCGGATATAAAAAAAAATTAAATTAAAAATAAATTAAAATTAAATAATTAATTTTTGAAAAATTTTAATTAAATTTTTTAAGCATAAATTCAAAGTTTGTCAGAGCTTTTGGTGTGTCAGTGACCGATAACAACAACAACAACAGTAAAAACACACAAATTTATAATTCAAATTTGAAAGCATGAAAAAAAAAACACTTGGAAATAATGTTTTTAAATCTAAAAAATTCTTGATTTTAATTTGAATAAGCCCTAATGCACAGCTTTCAAAAATGGAATGAAAGTAAAAACTTAATTTCCCCTGAATAAAAAAAATCCAATTTTTTTTTTCTTTAGACGTCTATTTGATTATCTGGACCGGCCTGTGCATACGGTATCAAATCCCTGTATGCAATATTCAAAATTCTCTAGATGATTGACTGACATTGAAACTATAACTAACAGTTTTGGCTCGTGGTTATTTCTTGAGTTGAAGGGTGCTAATTTAAGAATTTGCTGCATTAAACTGCACAAAACCCCTTTTTGCATCTTATTATGTGCGTTAAAATTAAATATATGTGCGTTTACTTCCCATTCTTTTGAATTGTATTGAAGTACAACTTTTTCCGCTAATTAAATACATTTTCAAAAAGTTTGAAGTACATTTTTCGGTAGTATTTTTAAAATTAATTCAGATATTGCATCTATACATACGCGCATTACGACAATATAGAAAAAAAACTTTTGTTTATTATTATTATTATAGGAATAATAGCTCTTAAACAATAAAAATCCAATCAAATTTGTGCAAGTATAAAACAATAGGAATATCAATATCCCAAAAACTCATGGTCTAAGTGAATCCTGCTCTTTATTAAGTAGACAAGACTATTGGCATATATTCCAGGAAATAAAAGTAAATAAAATTTAAAAATAAAAGCTGAATAATTAAAATTATGACAAAATGCTAATTTATAATGTTACTTTAAAATTTATTGAAAAATGTTATAATGATGTAAAATCTCGATAAACGAAATACTTTTATACTTAGTAAACAGTGGTGAGCTTAGATTTTTAAGGAATTATTTAAACGTAATTGAAAACTCCATACTGTCAAAATAACCAATCTTATATTTCATAATAAAATATAAAATAAAAACTGACCTAAGAAACGCTTCTAAAAAAGCATTAAAAATCATTAAATAACTGTGTAATCTCAAGCAGTACAATAACTGTGAAATGATCAAAAGTACAAAGCCTGTGTCTTCATTCTGTGAGGGGGGAAGAGAATCATTAGTTATCATTCCCCCATTCTCTGTTTTGTGCATACCATCTTCTCGGAACGAACTACATATGGCTAAGTAACAGCGCATACGTCAAAAAGTACAGGTAGAAGTTGCCTTCCTTTGACACTTCAATACAACCGGAAATTTCTGGTTTGTCCCATGATGACGTAGTGAGTCGAAAGCAATGTATCAGTTCGTTCACGAACGAAAGAGCCTACTCATTCGTTCACGAACGAAAGAGCCTAACTCTTTCGTTCAAAAAGTCCTAATCGGTCGTTCGCGAACGACCTTGAACGAACGGGTCAAGTTGGTGAACGAACGACTTTGAACCGAATCTTTCAAATGAACGAGATTTCCCATCACTACCCTAAATACTCTCCAGATCCTAAAATTAAAAGATCCCGTAATATTCTGTTATAACTACACCCTTTTTAATATTTAACTTTGTAATAATAATAACCTAACTATTTAATAATGCAGCGTATTCCCACTCCATGTTGCCTTTTTCTCAATCATCCTGACAACATTCTGTTTCTACTATCACCTACTCTGCGAGTAGCTGCACTGTGATTGGACACACCTAGTCGAACACCTGATCCGGACTCCTTCGCAGTTTCCCGAGCTGTCTTAAAACTTTTCTTGCTCTTTGCTACCTATTTCCCAAGACTCCAGATGAACTGCTCCGCTTGGCTCCCAAGACTCGGCCCAGGATCCTGCCTTACTGATTGGACGACGCCGCTCCCTCACCCGACCATGACTGATTGCTGTTCCTTCTTCTCACCTGCCTCATTTCACCCCCAGCACCAATAACCCCAACTGCAGTTCATCAAACTCCAGAACAAGGAAACTCTAATGAAGATCTATCTGATGTTTTCAAACTCCTAAGACACCTTAAATCAATAACAGCAGCAATCCCCAAGCTTAAAGAAATCCTCGAAAAACTCGATAAAGAAAAACACCCGCAGAATAAACTCCTTATTCTCGCCGAAGCCTTTCAACCGACCATCCATCAAAATTAAACAATCTGTCAACACCCTCAGTCCCCTCGTGTAAGAAGAGGAACAAAGAACACCGTAAGCACTGCCCCACACCTGCGATCGCCTGAAAAGAAAGAAGACCCATTGTCACCAACCCACCCCGGAGATGATTGACACTGAATTTGCTGGCCACTACAATGAAGGGAATTCCCCCTCACTGCTCCGCACTCCTACAACTATTAGCTAAGCTTTTCCTTTTTCTTTTTTTACTTTTTTTTTTTCTTTTTTCTTTTTTTTTTTTCTAAATCTAACTAAGCACAGTAATATTAAGTTAATCTAGGCTGTTATGCACTTACCCAGCATGGTCAAGGAAAGGAGGTTATAGGCTCACGCCTGGGTACTCCTTACAAAATCTTCTATCGGTTGGCTTCATTTCACCTTCAGACATCACTGTAACATCCGACGACATCGCAGATGATCATGACATCTACTGAACGCCAGGCCTTAATTATTCATCTCAGTACCGGAGATCAAGCCCCTATCTTGAAGGGCTAGGTGCTCCGTCAAACACATCCTACTGAGAGTAGTAGTCGGAATCGACAGCAGATAGCGAGTCCTCCAGAGGAGAAAACAAGAAGTGGCGAAGCCAAGCAAGTGCTGAACTGAGCTGTGTGCCTTGTAGTCTATTGAGGAAGCAGCGTGGAGTACTATAGCTAGTATTGCAGATATTGTTACTACTTGTGAGTTACTGTTGCTATTGTGTGTTCGTCTCGTTCGTTCGTTCGTAAATAAACGTTTGTGTTGTGTCTCCACTAAAGGACTGATCATTCTGTGTGCTCTTCATCTCATCTCTAATACCATACACACCCACTATATACAGGGTAAAAAGAACCCGACGGATTAATATAGGAAATCTGTAACAATACGTATATATATACACAATAACTTTAACAGCTTTCATTTTTTTTCTCAAAGGATATAGAGCTACATTTCAAAGTTTGACTAGTAGCTTTTTTAAAATATATTTTACTCTTAAAAAGTCGCTGAAAATAAGAAATATATATTTAAAAAATTTAATTCAATTCCTACTTAGGTCAACAAAGAAAAAAATGACTTTAATTACTTTTACAAAATAAGTATCAAAAAATTAGTGGCTTTCGCAAAACTAGAATTGTTCAACAAGTGAACAATACCGTAATCCTTACGTTTTACATATTGAGTTATTGCCTGTTGATTTACGTTTTTTTACAAACTGATAAAATTCTATTTAAAGTATTAAAACTTAATGAAATTAATTAATTAATGTTTTAAAAAATCATATTAATATCGAGTATCCTCCGCAACAAATTTTAAAAAAGTATTTGAACTCGAGTGGATGAATAAAAAGTATTTTATTAACGTCTGAAATTTTGAACAAAATATATAAATGAATATATGTAGGGTGAGTGTGAGCTAATAGTAGGAATTATACAAAAAAATTTCTATTTTAAATTTCAGCCGTACAACTTTCTATTGATAATAAACCAAGTAACAATTTTTCGATTTTCTTTTTTTTAAATTTAATTGCTGAATAAACTTATGACAATCAAATTCCTTACTAAAACTTTCTTTTTACTAAAACAAACTATGTATGTTTTCTTCTTTTCGCGTTCAATAGTAAACATACGATCTCATTTACAGTGGTATTAAACGCATGCCTCTTTGAGGGTCATAATATATTTCCTTTTTTTATTAAATAAATTCCTGAAAGAGTTCTACAATTTATAGTGTATTGAGTCCTATGTATTGGCAAAAGATGGAGAACACTACATTTTTATGGTGATTGCTTTAGATCAATATGTTGTAAGAAAAATAAGATTAGCAAGCTTTATTTCTAAATTCAAATATTAAGCTTTTGTTAGAAATGTTCATTATTAATGAGTCTCTTCTTCAAAATTCACTACCAAAATCATTCTAAAAATGTAAAAAAAACCTTCCGTTATTTAGATTTTCTTTTATCTGCTCCCTGTCACATTATTTAAATTTTCTATAAACATTGAAAATCGGTTTTGTACATGCATCCTCGTGTAAAAGAAATGAAGTTTTGTTCATTTCTGTCTGGTATATAAGAATGTTACAACTCAAATTATTTTAGATATTTAAAATTATAGCACATTAAATTTAAACTCTGAATTCTTTTAATATATAATTATTTTCTTAAGTTTATTAGATAAAAAAGGTTTATCTAGATGTGTAAGAAATTTTTTAGATTTCCTAACATTTGTAGCCATAAATTATAAAACGTTTAATACTATTAAAAAGAAAATTCAATTATTTCGAAAACTATTCATTCCAGTAATAAACGAAGAGAATATTTTAAATCAAAATTATTTCTTGCATTGTGAAGAGATTAATACAATTTAATCAAAGAATTTCTTGAATTTTTATTAAAAATTAAAATACATTATAAATACGATTAAAATTCAAATTATCTAAAATATTAAATTCAGTATCTAGTAGGTTTCAAATCCAATTTCGATAAAAGCAACTTAGAACTTAATGTCATAAAGAGGTAATACTAAAGATTTTATTCTTGGAATAGAATTTATATCATTATTGCGGTTTAAAATAATTATTTTTGTCGAAGAATATTAAGGGCATATACAAATTAGAATTTTCCAAGAATTTGGAACGAATGCTTATTTTTCAGGTCTTCCAAAATAAAATTTAATTATGTAAACAATGAGAATTACGTGTATATCAATTGCTCAATCTTCGTATCATAAATACTTCTATATTGAGAATCATTCCGATGTTATTCCTAAAATTATTTTATTATCCTTTTAGTTAATTCACTGAAATTTCATCTCCTTTTTTTCTTTATGAAATAAATATTAATATTTTTAAGTAACTTTTGTATAAATCTCCCACACGTTGAAATCTAAAACGTAGCAATTTTTTTCACTATGAATTTTCAAGGATGTTTTGAATGTAAACTGGGAGAAATTTCATTCCTGGTAAAAACTTCTATTCTACTGTTTCGAAAAAAAGTATCTAAGAGGAATCAAAATGCCTGATATTTTAATAATATCTAAATGCATCACAAATAGAAATACAATTTCAATACATTGAAAGCTACTCTATGTATAGCTCACACATCGACGATTTTGGTTTGAATTTCCAGAAATGGTAAAACCACTTTTCCTTTGATATGCTGATGAAATGTTAAACCTTAAAATTATGTAATTCTTATGCGAAATTTCACAGTCTTGTGATCTTCGCTTTATTGTTAATTATTAATCTAGCAACGAAGAATTTAGTCCATTCATAACGTAAAAAATTACAACATTTCAATTGAAAAAAGGAAGCCGAATTTTTATTTCAGTAAAAATTTGTTATATTCTCAATCTACAAACCGAAGAAAAGTAGAAATTGTAATATCAATATAAAATTAAAATTTAAAGGTGATATTTAATATTGCATATTTAGTAAATAACCAATTTTAAGAAAGCAACAAAAAAATTTAATTCATTTTTATATAAATTTTAAGAAAAATACAAAGAAACTTAAAAGTAAACTTTACCATTTACATCTGACACGTTAAAAGTTAAGATGTTTTTAAAAATGCATTAAAAATTATCAATTTACAGTCAGATACGAGCATGCAAATAGTTTGGATCTTAAAATTCGAATGCAGATTAATTCAATTTAAAGATACTAAGATTTCTCTGAATACTTTGTTAAAAGAAACCAGACAAAAATTCCTTTTCTTCCATTCTAACTATTATATTTTTAGAGAATAGCCAAACAGATAAAAAAAAATTAAACTAGCGAATAAAGTTTGGTGTTTTACTTTAAAACTGAAACTAATAAAATTATTTCAGGTTTAGAATAGAAATACCAATTAATTTTCTGCATTTCTGCTTTTAATTTGAGTCAATTGGATATTCTTCGAACTACTTGGATTTATGAATCATTAATGAATTCATACACTGAATTTAATAAGAAGTGGTTATAAGAAAACTTAAATATTCAAAACGGGACAAGAATATTTGATAATTAAGTACAAAATTGAATTCTAAATAGAAAAGTTTTATTTTCTGGTTTAATATACAAAAACTGGTCTATTACAAGATTACAACACAAAAGTAGAACATGAATGCGTTAAATTAAGAATTCGGTACAGATATCAAATTAAATTACATGCATCAAACTGTAATAAGCTTAACAAGAATTCAAACAACTTTGAAAATAACGTATTTAGCTAACATAAAATTAATATACCTGAAATAGAAAATTGCATACAAGCATTGATTATTAAAAAGTAATTGAGGAAACAAAGCATTTAACACACAATTATTATTTAAGTGTAGAATATAATTTGAACTGTAGTTGTAAGATTTTTAATACATAATTTAATTCAGAATGGTAATTTAATAAAATATTAAAAATAACTTAAAATTTAAATCTTCTGAAAAGCTGATAAAACTACAATTTATTCTCATCTTTAATAAGAGAAAGAAATCAATTTAACCTATTTTATTCAACATTCACCGCATCCATTCACTTTTTTTTTTTTTTTTTTATTATTTAACTATATTCAGGGTTTTTTTTTTTTTTTTCATATGAATCATACAAGAGCGTTATATTTTTTGAGAAAGGCACATTGATCCTTGTGTTGATCAGACACAGTGATCAAATGCATTCGAAGAATTGGAGGACATTTTGATTGACTGGCCGGCCGAGTCAAGCAAACTATCCTCTATCCGCTGATGTACACATTTAAGTAAAATTAAATGCCAAAATGGGAGATAAAAGGTAGCTATAAGATTAATTGTTAATTTATTTAATATACTTAACAAAAACTAAATTTTGTTTAAAAAAATAATGGCAAATGGATGCGACAAACTGATAATTTAATATAGCTATAAATACAATATTAAATTTCTTTTAAGTATTAAAATTAGATTGCAATTAGTGATCACCGATACCGAGTTTTTGAATTTCTATGGGGGAAGAATTAAAGCTATGCGTTTTAAGATTATTCAAATGTGGAAGTTAAGGAAAAGAGAATAAAGTACTTTGTTATCACATAATTTACGAATTACAGTTCCAATAATTATTATTAAATTCAATACAAAAGCATAAAACATCTCAGTGCTCAATGCTATTTATTACACGTGAGAAAACACACGAGTTAGAACAATATTAATGGAACAAAAATTTCAAGTAATCTTTCAGACAAAAAAAAGTATGTTGACATTGCATCTTTTTATCTTTTCTTTTACACTGGGTACAGACTTACTTTCGCATTTTAAATATAGTGGAACATACAAACACATTGCTTTCACACTTCATTTTTATAAATTTTGCATCGTGACCAAATTTTTTATTAAACATTTAGAAAATCATCACATAACAGTTATAAAGCATGAAGGAATATTTTTAAGTCAAAGGTCAAGATTCTTGTGGAAAACACATTTCATTGTTAAATTCGAAAAGCAAGCACATGACCATCAGATTAAATATATTCAGTTTGTGGTAACTCATTCCATGATTACAAAGTGAAACTGTATTAATCATCAATAATTTAATAAAAACAAAATCTTCATTTAAAAAATAATTGCAAAGAGATACAATGAACATATTTCATATAGCTGTAACAATTAAGCTAAATTTTTTCTCAAAGTGCTGAAATTATATATTAGTTAATAAGAATCGATATCAGTTTTTAAATTGATATTCAGCAATAAAGAAAAACAAATTGCTATAAAATCTGTTAATACATTTAAAATTATCTCCAAACGATAATGCAGATATAAGAAATGACAGCTCATTGATTAACAATAGCAAAAATTTAAATTTTTAGATTTATAATGCAGTCGATGAGGAAAAATAATCTCCATTCTATTGTTCTTCGATGCATTCTATTGTATTAAGAAATATACATACAAATTAAGACTATTTCAAGTAAATGCAGTTCTGTGGCAGTTGTTGCGACTATATTGCTGGGTCAGTGACAGTTCTATTTGTTGACTTATAAGAGCGTAAGGTTACTATTTTAGTACCAAACAGGCATTTTGAATTTGGTCTAGTATTTATAATTTTACAAACTGCATACGGTAGTAATGAAATTCTGGATTTCGGTCCAAGGCTCGAGATCCAATATGCACTTGCTGACGATTCCAGATGAAATCCGTTGCACTGCTATCACATCGGTCAAAACATGTCAATATCTGAAAATATATATTTAAATTAATAGAGGTCTGAAAATATCAAAAATACTTTTAAATTGTAGAATATAAGTCGGTTAATTTTGCTCTTTAAATCAATGTTCAATCAATCAATCAAAATTCTGAAACAAAGAATTCGTTTTCTGTTTCGTTATTCATAGAAGTCAAAATAAAAATCCTTTTAAAATGTAGATTCATGAGCACCTCGCCTTACTTACATTTTTGCCTTTTAAAAAAAATTACAATTTTATAATTTAATGAAATTTTTTAAATATTTGCAGAATCTTCCGATAATGCTTATTCACTGAGGATAAGAAATGTTGCGAATAAGGAATGCTCAAAAACGCGTCCAGCAATAGAAGTCAGTGTTGATATATTCATTTGTGAATACACCAAGTTATTTTGCCAAGTAATCAAAACGTTCGCAAATTAATTTTATTTAAAATTTCTTTTGTAGATTTGTAGACAAAATTTTCTAGATTTAAATATTTGAAAATTACCTAACTTGTGTGAGTATGTACAGATTACTATGATTAAAGAAGATAATATTTTAAATATTAACCGCTATGTTTGATTCGTTCAAAAACATGAATTAACTGGAGGATGGAAGAAGACACGAAACAAAATGACATGAAAACGTCTTTTAGTTATTTGTCACATGCGCAGGTCTGAAAAGGTGTAATTATGCATTATATTTCTTGTAACTATAGCATGAGAAGGCTTTCGATTTCTAAGAAATTATTCTTTAGGTATTATTATTGCTTCAAGACATTGTTTGAAATTCTGAGATAATGATTCTCGAATGCCGCATCTTTGAGATTTTTTATCATAATTATGAAACTTACCACGTTCTTGAATATCATTTTAAGATAGTGTCCACTCTCCGAAGCAAGCAAAACCGATAATGATAGAATGGAATCAGAAAAAGCTGTATAATACCAAGTACTGATGGGTTTCTTCAGACAAATGGAATCAATAAGTTATCTAACCTATTAATATAACAAAAAATAATAAGTGCATTTTTAGTTATTTGATAATCCATTATATTCAATATTCATTTAATATGATAATTATAAATTTGCACAACTTACCGAAGTCACTTTAGTAAAATTTAGATACAAGTAAAGTGTTGCAAACAGATGTTATCTCACAAACTGCTGCTGACACGCCACTAAAAATCATTTGAATTCACATTTGTTCTTTGTTGACAACAGTATCACAAGAAAACACCATGGTTCTTCTCTTCTGTAACAGATTACACATGTTGTATAAGTCACAAATGATTACACACGTTGTAACAGATTACACATGTTGTATAAATATGTTTAAGTCCGACTCGTCACTTAGAAGCCACTTGTCTAGAATATGCAGAGATAAATGTTTATTTCATTTTCAATACATTGTGCAAAATAAATTCATGTTCGATAATTCGTGAGTACTAAAATTGATGCCTTTTGAACTTGGTTTAGTATTTCAAACTGTTAAGATCTATGAATTAAAACTGTTCATCTTCGCCCATAATTTAATTTTGAAAGGGTCCAATTTCCAATATTCGCTAGAAGGCTCCAGATATTTCCTGTGGAGCCGTGGACATTTCGGTCAAAACATGTCAAAAATAACTCGCACAATGCCCAATTCTAAAATGTGCTATTTCATTTAAGAGCTCTCCAGTTTTATTTTTATTAAGTTTAAATTCAGATTTTACAAAATATTTAATTTAGGTGTTTGAAAAAATAATTGTAGGACCTTTTCAAAGAGCATATTAAGCTGCAAAAAAGGAAGGATCGAAATAAAATTGGTATTTCAAATAATAGTAATACGTTTGTGATCCTTTGAGAAAATAGTTTCCAGCAAACATTACAGAGACAAGAAAAACTTACCAAAAAGTGAATTTTTTTGTTCTATCATAAAGGCTGGAATAGATCTAAAGTGGTTCCTGGTCAGCAGTATTTTATCAGCGACGATGACATGCAGATGACCCTCGCAAACTATTCTTGGGCGAGTATTACTTCACAGCCCATGTATAGAAATTAATCTCATGGTTAGTCACGTATTTCAGCTCTTGGTAGATCTCATGATGGAAAGCTCCTGAAAGACTCATTTTGATAAATTCTTCCTGGTGATTATCATTCGCATTTTTTGTAGCCTCCAGAAATTTGCTTTTTAGAAGAAACAATTAAAATACTTTCCAAATGACAAAATTTAATCATTTTTATCAATACAATTCGAAAACTTACCATATCCTTGGGTACTTACACGTCATTTTAAGGAAATATTTCCCCGCTTCCAGAATAATCGATGTCTATAGATGGGCATGTAAATGGAATTGAGAAAGTAATACTGTTGGTCGATGGAGTTCCTTTATTAAAAAAATTATCCAGCCTATGAAGAACTATAAAAAATGTATATTTTTATAGTTCTAATCACAATTTGATAAATTAAAGGAATTTATATTATTTCATTTCAATATGACAATTAGCTTAACTTACCGATATGACTTCTGTACCAAAGTGAAAAAAAAATTCTCGCCACCCAGCCAACTGCTATCTATATCGCTTATTAACAGCTGAAAAGGCAGTCGCTTTACTTACGAGGCATGAAGTTAGGCGATTGTTTCAGTCAATGCAATTGTTGCTATGGGAGCTGTTCACTGTAGACTCCATTGAAATGTTCTTCATTGAAAATTTCTGTGACGTCGTCTTTCCCTTAAATGAGTGAAAAAGTTAATACATCATACTATTTTGTATTAGTGAAAGATTTCAAATGCAAGATCTGTAATACCTCTTTAACATTTACACAAAGAACTTGCCACATACACATTAATTCGGCTTACTTGTTATAAAGAGCACAGAAAAGCAATCGTCATTGTTTCATCTGTCATATAATAAACTACACCATGTAAAATCCATATAATTGTGGCATTCGCGTCATTTAGAAGTTATATGCATAAAATATGCAGAGATTATTAATGTTTCTTTCTCATTCAATCCAAGTAAACTTGCAGATTTTAATCAATTTTGAAAACTTCCAAATAATTCGAAAATATATGAACGGACAACTGTTAGTGATGAATTTTTAATTTTTGAAGGGGATGAACTAAAGAAATGAAATCAATCCGGGCGTTTACCATTTACAATAAGCAAAGTTGCTTGCCAATAGAATGAAAATCTGTCTTAAAGCAATATTTCACATTTTTTAGAGCTTTATGAAAAAAAAAAATTACTTTCTTTTATTTCTATGTACATAGAAGTTCAAAATTATATTTTTCTAAATAAATTCAAAATAACTCCAATTTGAGCACCCCCCCCCTTTTCCGTAAATTCGAATCCTAATAAATTAATGCAACTACCTAAGTTTTTCCTGTTCCTTCTCAATCCAAATACTTTTTTAATTAGATTCAAAAGGTAATTAAAATCCCCCGACCCCAAATAATAGACAAATTATCTAAAAATTAAAATAGACAAGTAATTAATAGACAAAATTATCCATACATTCTTGCAATAAACAAGTAGAAATAGGATCAGCTACTTCAATCAGTTAAAATTACATGTCCTCCAACTCAAAAATCCAACTTCAGAATTGATTGATATGCATGGCCGAATCAAAACCTGAGATGTATTTTTTTATAAGTAGTGCCGAATTGTTACATCAGCTAGAGGAATAGTTAGAATATAGAATAATGAAAACCGAGGCACACCCGATTATTTTTCATATTATAAAATAGGTATTCTAATTCCAAGACCAAGAAGTAATGTTTTCAGAACACCAAAAGAGTTCATAATTGACTATTATGGAAATGGAACCACAGTTCTAAGATGACAAGAATTGCAAGCAGAAATTTTAGAGATTGTTAAAAGGAAACTTTTAATCGAAGTTACAGAAATTTTTAAATAAATCTAGCCTTAATTCCATCAAGCGGTCACTTGTTTTAGTGCCTTACTAAGTGAGAATAAACGAATGTTATTCGATGAAAATATAGATATTAAAAGATATATAAATATTTATTTTAATAGTGATTGAACTTTGAGCAAAAGTGTCATAGAAAAATACTTTGGTTTTCAAAGATTACTGCCAGTTATATCTCGAATATTACGAAATATGAATTTGAATCAATTCTGCTCTTCAAACTGTTTGCATTAAAATTGCTATGCGTCGATTCTTCTCATGCTGTTCAAAGCTTACATCAATTATTGGTTACAACCGCTAATATTAGCATTTGTTGATTCGAGCCGTGCTGAGAGTACACATTACGAGAAATTTTCTAAAATAATGTCAAGAAACCAATCTTGTTATTTCATTGTATGTATATTAATTTATTGTTCAATTTTTCTTTTGATTTGAGAATATTCTAACGCAATGGGGGAACTTAATACAATTCAATTTTGTATCGCTCAGAGAAAAAAAATCTACTTGTCTGTTGGGTAAGATACAGTTTTTAATGATCACGAAAGTCCCTCAAATATTAAATCCAGTTCCTTTCCGAATTTCCAAAACACATGTTAAATTTTTTCATTATTTTCCTATTTCCCATAATTTTACTTTTTATCGAAATATTGTTCGCGATTTGATTTGGATTTGAATTTCTGGCGCAAGATCCTGATATAGAATATACTGCACCGAAACAGTGTAAAATTTCTCCATCAAGATAAAAGTAAAATTAGTTTTGCATTGTAAAAAATATAATTCCTTGTGTTCAAACTACTCAAATGTTAAAAAAGGGTGAAAGTTATTCAGACTAAACTTCATGTAAAATTCCCGCATCTTTAATATATAAGAAAATGTTTGGGTGATGTTCGCGATTTGAAATTGAACCAAGCTGAAGACTAAGATAATGTTTATTCCTGCGCATTACTTTACTGTGACTCCGTTTCTTCACTTATTTTTCATTTTCCCAGTCCAATACACGCGCACAACACTACATTTCATAAACACCACTATCAACCTTCCAAACCCCACAATACACACATTACCCACGTCATCAGCACCACCCTTGTAATCATTCACAGACTCATTACCTACGCAGTCGTCAGAACAACCTTCGTAATCACCATTCATTACCTACGCAGTCGTCAGAGCCACCTTTGTAATCACCACTCATGCATTTATTACCCACGCCGTCGTCTGCACCACCCTCGTAATCATTCATACATCCATCCATTACCCACGCCGTCGT
>JAPMOQ010036990.1:0-16067 GCA_026543055.1 Argiope trifasciata | reverse complement strand
TATTTCTTGGGTTGTAGGCAGATGGCTGAGAATTTTTTTTAGACTTAAAATCAGTAAAATTTTTAATTATTTGTAAGTAATTTCAGATTTTAAGTAATTTAATAAGATAATTACTTAAATTTAAGTAAGATAATTTTTAAGTAATTTCAGAATATATTATTCCATACAAATATTTTTTATACCATACTGAAATAGAAAAAAAAATGATTTTTTAATAACATTTATTTAATTTTGTGATTTATTTAATTTGAAATTTTGTTTGTTTACTTTCAAATGTTAATGATTTAGACTGGCATACTTTCTGTGAATTTCTTTATGTACAGAAAAGGTGGGTCAGATAATTGAAAGAGCTACTGAATGTGGAATGTAATTATTTCTTGGGTTGTAGGTAGACGGCTAAGAATTTTTTTTTTGGCTTTCAGTGAAATTTTTAGTTATTTGAAAATTAATTATTGAAATTCAATTTGGAAAATAATAAATGGAATTAATTTTCCTTTCTAATTTCAGAATATATTATTCAGCACAAATATTTTTATACCTAATTGAAATAGAAAAAAGAAATAACTTTTCAATCCCATTTATTTAATTTTCTGGCCACTTTTGATAAAATTTTAATAAAGTTCTCTATTTTATTCGATGCAAATACTTTCTGCAATAATACTTTAATTTATGTGAAGTATTGCAAACCATTTATTATTTCATCAAACCTTCCCCTCAAGTGTTTCCGTCAATGCTGCAGAATATTTTTTTAAATAAAATTTTAAATATTACTCTTTATTGATACTTTATTATTTGTACAGCAATTCAAACTTTTTTTTTATTGTTTCATCAAATCTTTCATTCACATATTTGTTAAAGATATGTATTTTATTTTTTTGTGCATAAATTGTACAAACAAAAAATACTGTAATTTTCGAAAAGTCTTGAAGAATCCCCTCGTTTCAAACCTCACTGAGCCTGAGAAACACATTATTGACATTATGTCTATCTACTCAAAAGCACTTTCAGTTACACTAATGAAATTTAGTGTACAGCCTCTATCCTAAATGTGTAGATTTCTACCAAATTTTGAACTAAGTCCACTCTGTGGAAGTCTGTCTACGAGGAGGGACTCAAAAAAGTTTACAAAGCAAAGGGAAAGTACTTTATTAACAACAGACAAAGGATACAAATGGTAATTAAGAGACATATGTGGCGGTCACTTCTATACCTTATCGAAAACCTTGTTAAGCCATTTATAACACCGCTGGACCAATTTGTTTAACGTATCCGATTACCTTCGAAGGAAAAGTTTAAAAAAATTATTTGAAACTATAGTTTTTAGATGTATTGTCAATTATAATACAAAGTACAATAAATGCAATAAAATTATTCGAAAATATATTTTGAGAAATAAGGAAAATGTGTAGTAAATTTTAATGAAATTTAACAAAAACGGTTAACACTCTACACAAAATTGTAATGCAGCAATCCTATTTTTCTTTGCACAAAAGTTATAGAAAATAATGATGAATGAAATGAATCAAAATCTAAGAAAAAGTTTGCGATGCAAAAAAAGTTATGGATAAAAATGTATGTATATATGCATTTTTTCCATTACTTCACAGCTTTATTTTACTAAAAACAACTATAAATGAAAAAGTATTTCGCCAACAATAAAACTTTTGGTTCATTTCATTGCCCATATTATTTAAAAACACACGCTGGATTTTTTAGGTAAATACCACTATTAGTTTTTGCGATATAATGTTAAAGGCGGAGAATTTTTATGAAAATTAAAGTTTTGACTAAATTGAAGTTAAAAACACATTTTAACTGAAAAATATGTGACCTTGGGTGATAAGCCAGGCCTTCCTTTTCCTAGAAACGATTAACCATTTTGGAGAAAGGAATGTCTGAACTACAAGAAATAATGATTAAAAAAAACATTCGCCAATGTGTTTGATAACCAGTTTTTATAATGTTGTCGGATACCTAAACACATCTTGGTAATAATCAGGTTTCTGGCTATTAAGCCAGTTATCGGCACCTTTTTGAGCCTCACCGTTTGTTATGAGCTTTGTTCCGTATAAGTGTTTCTTCAATGCCAGGAAAAGGATAGAGGAAAGGATAAAGGACCCAGTGAGGACAAAATCGGAGATGTATAGGGTGGTGTAATGACTTGATCTCGATAGATCAAAGAATACTCAGATTTTTGTTGATACTTATTTTTTTACAGCCCTATATGTATACAAAGAACAACACTTTCTTATCTCGATTAAATAATTGCTATTTCCATCACAACAGTCCAAGTTGAAGGGTTTTACGTGAAGAACAGTTCTCCATTAAATAGTAAACATAACACCACTGGGAATTCACGGGTTGGTCAGTAAGTCATCGCTTCAGGCGGGGCTCCAAATCTACCGGACTCGTGGGCGTACTCCAGCTGTCTCTCAGAAACCGTCTCCTCTTTCCAAAAAAACTATCCGTATTTTATCTCTTCTTCAGTGGCTACTGGTCCTCTCTTCCGGCCAATCATGTCCAGCAAAGGGCCATTTCTAAGGGTGTCAGTCTGTCGTCGGAAGATAATTAAGGCACGCCGAAAAGTTTGGAACATGGGGTCCGCTTACTATAGGAAAAAATCGGCATCCAGATATCTGTATGTTCCATTGTCTCCAAAAGCGTTATCACTGTCTTCTGGGCTAGGAATGACCACGTGTGTTCTTTTAGCTATAGATGTCCCAGGTCTCGAAAGGATAACATCTTCAACATCTAGTTATCTAAAGGTGTCAAGCAAACACAAAGGCAATACATCTGGTGGAAATATTTTATTACTAAAGGGAAACGAGGAATGTTACACCTTGTTAAGCCATTTATCACACCACTGGACCAATTTGTTTAACACATCTTGGTAATAATCAGGTATCTGGCAATTGAGCCAGTTATCTACACCTTTTTGAGCCTCACCGTCTGTTATGAGCTTTGTTTCGTATAAATGTTTCTTCAATGCCAGGAAAAGGACAGAGTTACTGGGAACAAAATCTGAGATGTATAGGGTGGTGACTCCAGACTTCCCACTTAAACGTTTCCAGCAACCTCTCTGCCCGCTTCAAAAGAACGACTCAATTTCATTACTTGTTGCCTATTCATTGCTTCGTCCTGAGTTCCTTCATTCAACGATTTGTCTGTGAATATCTGATGGGGATAAATTCTTGGGCACTCTAATGAATGAAACCTTTTCAGAGGAAGTCCACCTGTCAAACTATCCAAATATAAGTTAACACGATAACTACAAACAAAGAGAGCTAGATGGTTACAATCCGGAAGAATCAACTTTAATAGTCTATACAACCATAAAAATTTGAACCAAATTAATCAAGATTGCCTGACGGTTTAGAAACATGGAAATATGAAAACTCAAAAACAATATTATTTAAAAGCATCAAATTTGGTAAGAGATTTTATGACTGTAAGTGCAATTTGAGGTCGATTTTTGTTTCAATCGGGTGGTGGAAAAACATCTGGAACACCATTCGGATACTGTCAACTTCACGCCAGAGATTAATCATCAAAAATAGTCGCAAAGGATGGCACAGTAGATTCGGTCAAAATGTAATTATTGTATTCTGCTGCAATGTGACACTTTCTGGGAATAAAATCTTTATTGTGAGAAAGTTTCGAGGAGACCACTCCCTGATGGTTTTATTTCTACTAATGATAAAGGAGAATGTGAATGTGTGTAAGTTGTTTGTCTACAAGACAGACTACAACCAGATATGAAAAGTATAGAATGTTTTATTTTCATCAGCTGAAAGTTTTCAGTCACTTTTGTTCTGAATTTCAGGAATCCTCCGTAGATTGGTTCCCGATTTCAAGAGATTCCTTGGTTTATATTTTTTCTGTCACAACTCTTATCTGCATCATTCAAGACAATGTAGTCACCAGGTAAAGTTCATTTCTTTTTTTAATTGATTAATTATTTTCGAACCAGTTCGAAAATTACTTAACATTTATCTCTTTATAGTTTAGATTCTACTGCCTTTAGTTTTCAAGAAAATTTCACTCGAACAGCAGTAACATTATTTCTGGTTATTAAATTTATATTTATTTGAAATGGACGCGGTAGCCTGATTGGTAGAGTGTCAGTATCGCAACCGCAAGATAGTGAGTTCTGTCCTTGTCTCGGCCAAAGACTGCTGGTATGCTAATGGCAGTTGAGGCACGTTAAATATGTCGTGACTGCAAAGTCCTCCAAGTTCCCATAAAAAATTATACCTCTGAAGGTACTGAATCAGGGATGAGTCGGTCTCTGATTTGGATCTAAATTCTGACTTGCAGATGGATGAATGAGTGTATAAATGAGTTCAACAGCCTCCTAAAAAGGGCTGTGTCATGTGGATTCGAGCAAAGTCGTACTTTTACCTTAACGGTGCTCGTTTACAACGAAAGGCCCACACCTCTGCCTTCATTCGAAAGAGCTCCGCTCATTCGGGGTTGGTATCACCAAGTGGCATTAGACCCACCACCATATTTATTTGAAGCATTAGTACATACATTAAGTATACTATTTATTGGAGCAATAGTTCACAATGACAACTTTACAACTCAACGCAAGATTGTGCTTTCTGGGAGATGAAGGATTGTTGTTGTTGTTGATCTCCATGGCCTCACTTAGTCAGACAAAATTTAAAAATCCGTTGGCAAAAAGAAAGTCAAAAAGGAGGAAGGATGCAGAATAAATTTCTCTTCAAAGAAGTCCTAAACAGTCTAGAATATGTTTAGAAGAGGCCTGATATCGGCGGCATTTCGGGCAAAAAGGGTAAGATTTTTCACTCTAAGAAAAGACATTTAAGGCGGCCACTGGAAGGCGCGACAGACAAGTGTGGGTTCTTCAATCACCAAGAAGAATTAAGGACTGGCCTGGCTTATTGGCCCAATACCAATCATGAGTAGGATGAACCATCCAATTCTTCTTATTAAGAGATTTCTCATGAAAGAAATGTTCTGAGTATGTGAGCTCAGCAGAAGATGCAATCATGAATAGGATGAACCATCCAATTCTTCTTATTAAGAGATTTTTCTTGAAAGAAATGTTCAGAGTATGTGAGTTCAGCCGAAGATGGAGTCGCTAGACCGCTTCCTTTCTTTGCAAGTCTGTCTGCTATTTCGTTATCAAGTAAATCCACATGAGATGGGTTTCACTAAAAATGATTATCATGTAGGAGTGAAATCAGCTTCAACTTCTGAAGAATAGACAAACTTGAAGGATTGTAACCAATATAATGGCAACGTGTTCATAAATGTGTAAGTTGTAAGAACATGAATAATTAAGTTTGCCTTTGTGATACTGAAGGTTCCATACTTATTTTTTTATAATTTCTTATAAATGACTCCATAAAAATAATCTTTTTTAAAGGAGATTTTGAGCTGTAGGTTATATATTGTTACTTGTGACACTTAACAAACCCACTGACGAACTGTCAGTGATTTAAGCCGAGTGTGCAGTAGCTTCTCAGGACAAAGACCCCTGTGCATTTGAGGGCAGAAGTCCGACTTCCAGCTGATAGGAAGATGACACGCACATTCGCTTTCACAACCCCTTATTACAGGAAATGGCGAAGGTCATGCATACACCTCACAGATAGAACACAGGGTAGAAAACAATCATGCTCGGACCTGGACGCCTTGATCACGGGGAAGACGCTCTACTCCTAGGCCGGATGGCATATTTCGTTTCCCTACCCTATTTCATGTACAGAACAAAATCACGCAATATCATAGGTTCATACTTCAGGTGACGTTGTCCTTGCTCTCACTGTTAGATTTTCGGCACTACTTTGATTTAATGGGTTTTATAACTAGATCGCGTAAGCTGAGTGAATTCTCCTTAATTTGTCGCAATATTATATAATTTAGCAGGGCAAAAAAAGATATTTAGAATATTTTTCTGTAACTTAAATAAGGTCAGATCACCGTCCAGTTATATATTCTGAATAAGACTCTTTCAAGTGAATTGAATGTAATGCCATCACTATTCGCTCAAAATTTCCTGGATTAAGGCTGGTTGCACACACAGCGCTTTTTTCTGATCGCGTATTTCACAGATGCCGACATAACAACAGTAGTGTATTGAATTATACGAGAGCTTACACACTAGGTGGAAAAATATAGATTCGGTCAATCCGCCTTTTATCGGACTCTATGCAGATGCCCGCTGTCACTAGCGCTTTCGGATAATCAGATGCAAGATCCAAAATCCTTTTTTCCCATTCATTGAATAAATCGAAACAAGTCAATCCCCCCCCCCTTTTCATCTTCATCTTCATTCGAAGACAAGATAACAATAAGGATAGAATTTGCACTCTATTCATTTCAAATTACCCCTTAAGCAGTACTTAGTTTAAATAACACGGTTAAAGTAAATTTATTTGCTGATGAAGTTATGCTGACTCTTACAACGGAGTCGGAATTTAAACGTCGTGGGTGTAAGTCTTTGATTTCTGGGAGTGGTCTCGACAAAATACTGACAGAAGAAAAAAACGCTGTGTGTGAAACGAGCCTAACGGGTTGTAGAAAACAGTTCTTTTAAGTAAGCATAGTTTATGCGGTCATTATGTAAGACGTACAGGTCATTACCGGATAAATAAAAGTGAATACGCAAAATAATGGAACATCTGATAGTATTTGAGTATCGTTCTTCATGTATATTTTAAGCAAAAGAAACCAGTATAGAACATTTGTGGAATATTATTGTTCTCTACAGTGTCGAATCTGTTTTGCTGTTGATGATGTTTGGAGTGTACATTGCTGTCATGTACTTCAATTCTAGTATTAAAGAATGGGGTGAAGGTACGGTAAGTAAATATGCTAAATTTGTATTTGAAATGCGTGTATTTTTAAAATGAAGTGTTTATCTAAAAAAAATTTAATAAATTAAAAATTAAGGGACTTTTATAAATTTTCTGCTGTAATTTCTCCAAATATTAAATTTTATATTTAATTTTTACACCATTTTAAAAATTGAAAAGATTATTTTTTTAGGGATTAATATTTAATTTCTATGCAGTTTCTCCCAGATATCTCATATTTTTTAATATACATTTTTGCAAAGATTTCATTGCTGCAATGAGATTCTGACTGTTTTGATTGTCTTTGAAATATTAAATCTCACGGTTTTCTTCTCTTGTTGAAAGCTAAAAAGAAAGCACTTCACATATTAACATAAAATTAATCATTAACATGATAAAAAAATCGTTGACATGTGAAACCAAATAGAGCCTCTAATTCAAAATATAACCTTATAATATATAATAACCTACTTAGAGCGACAAAGCACCTTAATTTGCCACTGGAAATGACCCTCCTTGTAAATTTAACACTAATTTTTCTTATTACGAAGATAATACTGCATGGAGTTTCGATCAACACCTTTTTTAGTTGAATATTTTTATCAACATTTTTTATCTTGAAGGGTTTGCTGCAAAAAGGGTGTTGCTCCAATTGGAATAATTTGGAGTTACATGTACTCACATTCGTAATAAACAATTCGTAATGTACACAATTCATTGTAAAATAAAACTTGTTTGTTTGGTTCCAGAATGATATAGCTCCAATCGTTAGTTTTAGGCGATTCGCGAACTTTCAACGCCAGTTGGCGTAAAGCACATGTCTAACTTTCCCACGCCAGTTGCGGTAATGCAATGCAGATTAGAAATTTTTTATTTCCTTTATTCTGTTTTCTTTTAATTTGAAAGTAAAAGAATGAATCCAAAAGAACGATTCATGAACAACATTTGATTTTAAATACATCAAACACAAAGAAAATTAATGGAATCGTTTGAAATAATCGGTCCAAATTCTTCTAAGCCTAACCTCAACCTCTGTCGGGAAAAAATCTGGAGCCTTACTTATCTTTGGCTGGATTTGGCCTCAACTTATTGGCGCGAAAGTTATTTTTCAATTAATAAAAAATTAACCACTCAATTGAGTGGAATAAAAAGTAGCCTATGTTCTATTCCTGACTATAATCTATCTTTGAGCTAAATTTAAATTTCATCCAATTCTGTTTAGCCATTCTGGCGTGATGTAGTAACAAATACCCATCTATCGATCCATCCAAACATCCAAACTTACCCATTTATATATTAGTATAGAGTAAAGGTATCCATTTCTTGAAAATTAAGCAAACTGAATTCGAAAATAATGTTTTCTTTTTTGCACCAGTATCCGAGTTTGTTGATTATAAATTATGCTTAGTTTTTTATCTTGTTTTTGTGCATTAATTAAAGGTGATTATTTTCCTTCTTTAAGTAAACACTTTATTACTTTTCTTTGCCAAAAAACATCTTAAGATTTTACGTTACATGTTCAAATACTTTCTATCATTATCTCAAACAGATAAAAAAAAATTAATACATTGTGTGCGAGTACATTTTGCAGCGGAATTGTAACGGTAGCGGGCATTTTGCGCGTCAATTTAGTTATTCAGTTAAATCTCAATAAATCGGAAAATTTAATTTTTTTAACCAACTTTTCGTATTTTATATTGAAATATATGAACAAATATATATATAACATCCGTAAGAATTTTGCAAACAAAAAAGTTTTTAGTAGATATATTTATAATAGTATCGTAAAATATGAAAAATCTAATAGAAATAGTAGCATATAGTTTTAATTTTTTTCGAATTATGTTAATGGGTTGTTCGGAAAGTCATTTCGTATTTTTTTGTCAAAATGAAAAGAAATTTTCGTTTAATGAATAAATTATTTATTAAATTATAAAATTGCCATTCTGGTCTAATACCTTTTGCCATATTTTTGGTAGTAACATGATTACACGCTCATAAAAGTTTTGGTCTTTGCTGTAAAAAAAAACTGATCGAGGTGGTTTTTGGCCTCCTCATTTGAAGGAAAAATTTTGCAAATCAGTTCTGGTACTGATGTACTGTTAACACATCTTCTCCACACATATTGGCTAATTTATTTCTGGCTTGAACAGCAATTTTACCTTTTATAGCAAAAAAGAAAAAAATGACGAAAATGCTGTTTATTGCTCTCCATATTTAAAAGAGCACCATCCAAAAACTACTGCGAAGAATCAGCTGCACTTTTTCACACTCAAGCCTTGCTATATCAGCTCTTAAAACATAAAATGATTTTGCGGTTTAAGTATGAAATTGGGTGCGAAAAATGCAATTAAATCCTTTGTCAGGAAAAAACGAAATTACTTTCCGAACAACCAATATATATAAACATTTTTACATTTTAAAAAATGAAAAGAGCAATCATAAAACTAATAATATTTTACAGTGTGGTGACGTTCAAAGCATTTTCCTCTATGAAGAGCAAAATTCACTCCTTTTCGCAAGGATATATAAAAAGTTGATTTTAAATCTAAGTGGATTTTTTTAATCCTCCTTCCCGTTCCGCATCGAATGATGTAAAAACTAGTTTTTATTTGTCTCAATTTTTACGAAATCTATATAGTAGACAAGAACATTCGGCTTCCTGTCTATACCGTTATTTTTGTAACCACCAACGAACCATGTAGTTACACTAACCCGTACTAGTATGTAACCTGCGCTCAAGTATCAATCGTCAGAAAACGTACTAGTACGTGCCCCGCATACAATGTGTTGAAAACAAATGATTAAAGTGACATAAGTCTTTTTTTTTCCAATATTCTGTGCTTATGCATGTATTAATACTATTCAAGTTATTAGACATGGAAATTATAGAATCTTAAACTATATATTATAGAGGTCTTTTACAATTATATTAATCATTGCAGTTATTTTTTAGTTTAAAATTGGTAGGAAACCTTTTCTAAAACCATTTATCTGTTGATTACACTTTAGTATCCTAGTTAAAAAATAAAAGAATTGGGAAGAGATTACTTAATTATTTTTCGAAAATAGAGAAAATCTTTCATTTATGTTTTCCCTCATATTATTTAAATTTATGTTTTTATTCATATTTGCAATATAAATTATAAATATTGTATACAAATGAGATATTTACAGCTAAATTAGTGCTTATTAAAATCACTGAACAACAACAAAAAAAAAAAACGAAAAAAATTACAAATATGTTAATTATTCATTTATAGTTGTAATTAAATAGTGAAATTTTACTGTACGCTTTTTTATAGCATTGTTAAGAAAAATTGTTTTATAACTTAAGTATGCCATAAAAAATTGTTTTACAAATTTTTAAATTGGATTGAATATTATTCCAGATATAATAAAATTCGAATATTTATGGCAAAAAAGGGACAACGTATTGGAAATAACAAGGAACATTATTTGCATTAAAATAAACACACTATTATTAACCAGCCAATAATGTTTATGTAAACACTTGTATTGGCAAGAAAAATTCCTGCCAAGCTTATAGCCAAGCACTTGCAACACATTCGAGATTAAAATAAAGCAAGTAGCAAAGTATAATGTACTTACATAAGTTTAAGTGAAGTTTAATAACATGTTAAATAAATTCAATACCATAACTAAACCAAATTATGAAATATTATTCAGTTATAACACCAAAATCATTGAGTGATCGAGGTTACGAAATTTTAAATTGACTTAAAATGGATATAAATAGAATATTTTTATTGTAAATATCTGTTAAATGATACAGGCCTAACTTTAGAAGCTTTTTCTTTGCATCCAATTGCACAGCAATAGTTGACCATGGCTAAAATAAGCTTTAAAATCCATCAGTTGAAAGCTGAAAAAAATCTGCCATTGAAATGTAAAGGGAAATGGAGAATGCGATTACAACGAACATCAATTATGTCCCAAGGTCACGTGATTTATATGGTCCTACACCAAGGGTTGCACTTTCTCTATCAGTATCCCAGCTCTATGGACAAAAGCGTACACTCGTATCCCGAGGTTGTTATTTGGCATATGAACTTACCACCACACATTCTTATAAATTGTTTTTATTCCATTTATGGATTCGCAAATAAGCAAGCTTAATCTCATACCAAAAATGATTTTTTTGGACTTTTGAGGATTTTTTAGTGATTAATAGTATGACATGTAATTAACACAGAAGAATATTCCTTTTAATATAGGATGATTCATAATGAATGGGACAAAAAGAAAACGTGACTGTGAAAGTTGTAAGTACTATATTTAGAAATTCAAATTTACCTCAAAACTACATTTATTCAAGTTTCTACAGGTGTTCAATATGTGCCTCTCCGGTGAAAAGACAAATGTCTGCACGGTAATCAAGCTCCTGCCACACTCGTGATAGCATATCCCCTGTGATGGAGTTCAACACTTTAGTTATCCGCCGCTTCTTGCATAAGCAGGCGGTATCCTAGAAATACTTCACCCACCTGCTTATGCTATGCCGATGCGGTGGTTCTTTACAAAATTTCGTGCGAAAATGTCTTTGAGCAGCAATTAACAAGGAGGTTTTGGCATATTCGAAAACGTAGTACTCTTTCTCCTGCATGGATGACATTTTGTTTAAAAGCGCCTCTAGCGGCGAGTTCGTCATTCGATGATTTTTCCCTGTTGCCAAATAAAACGTGTATAATTGTAGTTGCAGAATAAATTTGTTGGCTGAATAAATCTATTACGGCAGTCACACTGCGCTATTCTTTTTGGTCCATTCTTTATGAATCACCCGGTATAAGTAAAATCAAGATATGAAACTGTCGCTCTTTTCAGACACTTTACTACTCTTTTACAGGTGGAAGACTTACACAGGTGGTGGAAGAAAAGTCGACGTGCCAGGGCATCTTCCTTTGGTCACCGCAGATCGTTGTCCCTGAAGGCCAGTAGGATGGGTGATCCTCGACTTCTACTACTCAGTCAGACTGATGCTCCACTGGCGCCTTCGCCAATAAAAACAGATTCTGCAGCAGAGGATAATGAAAGTGATACTACGACTTCGGTACGTTGGCAGCACTTGCAAGCAGTCAGATTTCTAATAGTTCCTCACCGAAATTAATGAATATTTATAATCTTGCTTAAAGCAAAATTGTAATAAAATCTTTGTAAAAGAAAGTATTTTTCTGTTAGCAAAACTTAATAAACTCTTTGTAAAAGAAGGAATTTTTCTATTATTCATCTGTATTTTACAAATAGTAGAAAAATTTCTTCTTTTACAAAGAACGACTTCGGTACGTTGGCCGTATTTGCAAGCTGTCAAATTTTTAATAGTTTCGCACCGAAATTAATGAATATTTATAATCTTGCCTAAAGCAAAATTGTAATAAAATCTTTGTAAAAGAAGGAATTTTTCTATTAATAATCTGTATTTTACAAATAATAGAAAAATTCCCTCTTTTACAAAGAACGACTTCGGTACGTTGGCCGTATTTGCAAGCTATCAGGTTTCTAATAGTTCCTCATCGAAATTAATGGATATTTATAATCTTGCTTAAAGCAAAATTGTAATAAAATCTTTGTAAAAGTAGGAATGTTTCTATTATCCTTAGAATACAGGTTAAATTTATGCAAGAACTATACTCAAATTCCAAAAAGAATGGTAATTTTAAGGAAGTGCATTATAACGAAAATAATAACAACTCGAGGTTAAGATGTTAACTATTTATCAAATATATTTCAGGAAGGCTC
The DNA here is from genome assembly GCA_026543055.1 of Argiope trifasciata. NCBI lineage: Eukaryota > Metazoa > Arthropoda > Arachnida > Araneae > Araneidae > Argiope > Argiope trifasciata. The sequence continues at coordinate 3,483 of JAPMOQ010036990.1, read as the reverse complement.
TGATAAATATAAAATTTTAGATTGGTTTCCATGTTTTCTTCATGAACAAAGACATGCCAATATTTAGGTGTCCACTAGAGTTCTTTTACTCCTCATTAACTTGAGAAATGCGACAAATGGTTGCCACATACCCTGATGTGTGATCACACCCATTATCAGAGCAATTCCTAGCCACCAAAGACGAGTCACAGTTTCTCCAAAAAACACTTGTCCATAACACAGCCCGAAATGCTCAAAGAAATTCTGTCTATTATACCTGATACTGTTGCTCTGATAATGAGCAGCAGTACCTCGCTGTAAATAACGGAGCTCGTATTTTTAAACGGTAGAAGATATGGGGAAAATCAAATAAGAAATCGTGTAATATCCTTGATTCAGGACGAAAAAAGTTCTCTAGGACAGTAACGTAAGAACTAAACATGTATAACATGGATTTATTTGACCGCAATTTTTAACAGTCTGCAGAGAAATAAAACAGAGCAGTTAGTTATGAGCGGATACTTTTATTTTTGATTCTCGCGATGCTTTACACCAGGTGTCCAAACTTTTCGCGGCACGGGCCGGATCGAAATTAGATCCCTGTTATACGGGCCACATGTATAAACAAATTGAAAAATATCATTATGAGTAAAGTAGCATTAAATACTATTAATACTATTTTATTGTAACTTGAAAATACAAAATACTAAACAAACAAAGTATAATTATATAATTATTTTATATAAATTGAAATATTTTCATGCAACTTCTAATGCGAATGATGAAACTGTTTGTTGTTGTTGTTGTTGAAGAATGTCTTTATAGTTGGGATCAAAATTTGTTACACCAATCAATGATCATCAGATAAATTTGTTCTATATTTTGATATGAGATACTTCATTCGAGAAAAAGTTTGTTCGCACACGTAAGTAGTCCCAAGCATTGAAATGAATTTACGAGCAAATTTCTTCAAATTTGGAAACTCTTTTGCATCCAAATATTTATAAAAATCTATTATCTCAAAATTGCTGATGCTTTATTTACAACAAAACAATAAGACTCTGCTTATCGTCAAAATTCACATGCGTATAAAATTTCTTTTATGTTTGAGTTACCGAAATATATTTTTTTATTTAGTCTTATAACTTAACAGCGCGATAGACATTTGTGCTTGGTCAAGTACAACAACTCCGTTTTGTTGGCCACGTAGTTTTTCGATATACCTTAATGAAAATGAAAAGGTTTGGGCGAAAACATCATTATGTTTTAAAACCCTCCGCGGGCCGGATAAAATCACTTGGCGAGCCGGGTTTGGCCCGCGGGCCGTAGTTTGGACACCTCTGCTTTACACCATCGGATTGATATACATCATAACTTCCCAACCTTTTTTGAACTGGTTCCCTTTTTTCTAGCGAATATTTCAATACCGCCCCCCTCCCACTCCAGAGAAATAAGAGCGTACATAATGCATGGTGAAAACAATAATTAAATATTTTTAAAAAATATTCATAGATAGAACATTTTTGGAATTGAAACGCTACTGAATTTCTTCCTTATTTAAAAAAGTTTCAGATCACCTATTATAAACATCATTAAAATTAGGCAGGGATTTGGACAGGCAGGGATTTGGGTGATATGAATTAATTTATAATAAACTATTGCTTTCTAAATAAATAAATTAACAGTTTCTGTGGTCAATCAAAACGCATGCTTAATTATATTAAAAAGTAATTTTATTAAAACTTAAAGACATCGAATTTCGAAGTCTTTTTTTAGACTATATATTTTAAATCTTCTCATGCTCCTTCGTGCCATATCAAAGCCCCCTAATTGTCTTTGGATCTTTTACCGCCCCCCTGAAAACCTCAATTGCCCACAAGCAGGTGTTATCGCCCACGATTAACATTTGACTATGTTATACATTGTTCAAATGATGATATTTCCTCTAATCACTGAAAGTTGTTTTGTCACAAATTTGGGTAACCCACGATTAAATAAATACGAGTCTTGTACGCTCTATTTTTAGCATAGAAGTACTCAAGGAGATCTTTCTTAATAAATAGAAAGCCCTCTACATCACTAAAGCACTCTATTCTTTAATTGCCTTTTTCTCATATTATTTCATTTTTGTGATAGGAATGCTTCCATTAGTTCTTGCCAGGTGGCTATCTAATCAATCAAACCGTATAGCCTATGACCATTTTATCCTTATACCAAGTTTTCTGTAATGGTTTTCCTTACCTTACCTTAGCAGACACTAAACGATTTAGCATTTTTTCCCCATTCGCAGTCTGAAGATTCAGAATTAGACGACGATTTATCTCCCTGGACTGTTCCTCAAGACAGCAGCTTTCAATTCTTCTTGTGGCTGACCACTTGGCCTGCTTTAGTCCTCCTCACGTGCACCATCCCGTCCTGCAAGAAGCATAACGAAGGCAACTTCGTGTTGACCTTCATCTCGTCTGTCATTTGGATAGGTGTCATTTCTTACATGTGCTCCTGGATGGTCACAATTATAAGTAAGTTTTAAATATATCAAGCTCTGATATCATCTGTTCTTCTTCAAGATAAATGCCATCGACTTAAAGATAAATGGTAATGACTTAAAGTTAAAATATCTCTACTTAAGGATAAATGGAATTCAAATCCAGTAATTATATAATATTAGCCGACTTTGCAGAAAACCTTATTGTATATTAAATTTCCAATTCTACTTTATACTATCCAACTTCAGTTATCAACTTGCTTGTCTGGAATATTAGTCTTCCTGGTTATTATCACGTAAATGTGGGATTCATTTATTAAAAATTTGATAAAATTGAAAAATGTGAATTTAGTGGAAGTTGCCTACTACAAGTGCAAATTAAAAAGATATATATTCTACGAAATAAGTGCTTAAATGTAGAAAAATTCAGTTTCAGCTTTTTTCGACAAATTTTCAAGAACATTGCTGCCATGAAGTTTCAAATATTTTCATTATTCTATCGAATGTTAAATCCCATGATTTCTTTTTATTGTTAAAAACTAAATAAGAAAGATCCTGTCTAATATATGAGTAGTTTATAAATCGAATAATAAATAAAGCTACAATCCCGTGAAATTTAGAAGATACATGAACTTTTTTAAATCACTATTTAAGACATTTATGTTTTAAATAAAGGTATGATGTTGTGGCACTATTCTCAATTAGGAAAGTACGTGTACACAATGTAGACATATGCAAGACAATTAAAAAACGCGGCATTAATGTTTGACATTTTGGAGGAATAATGGACATAAAAATATATCTAAATAATTAAAGTGGAACTAAATATAACCAGTATATTCGGGGAATCACTTGGTTATCAAAGGCTGTTAATTAATAATAAAGGATAAAGTGCAATTATTTTATGAATAATAAATATTTGGATAGTTTTTGTAACCAATTTTACGTGGTATTAAATGGTATAAAATATGTTTTGATATCCTTCAGGTCATACTTTTGGTCTTCCTGATTCTGTAGCA
>JAPMOQ010036986.1:231338-246128 GCA_026543055.1 Argiope trifasciata | reverse complement strand
AATCACACGCAAGGGAAACAAAAAGTTATTTTTGTGGAATTAGTTTCCATCAGCAATATTTTAACTGTTCACTTGCAATGTGGTAAAGTGTTGACTTTTAGCTGATTCAGCAATTTTAGAACTTGTGTTGATTTAATTAAATAGAAAAAATGGAATCGGATCAGGAAATAAAAGCATATTTTAAATTGAAGTTGTTACTTTTAATTTTAATTCTTTTTAAAATAAATTGATAATCGAAGTGTGGGGAGCGTTAGTCTTCAGCCGATTCAGCAATTTTACAAAGCTTCTGTTGAATTAATTAGATAGAAAATGTGGAATGGGATCAGAAAATAAGAGAATATTCCAAAATGGAGCTAAATTGTGCTAAAAATTAAGAAATAAATTAAGTTTATTGGACGATTGGATGAATGTTATATATCTATATGTGTTTATATCAAATAGTTTTTTTGAAATAAACTAATCTCATTGTAGAAGTCAAAATAATCCCATATTCCTATTAAAGAGTTTCTGCAGTTCTCTTATTTCACGATTAAGAAAAAGCCACCCTTTTTTATATCAATCAAAAGTGGCACTGCTAATTCGATAATCACCCAACGCATGCCTTCAAAATCGATTCAAACTGAAACTTAATCCTTCTATTAAACCCCCTGAAAAACACATGCTCTATTGCTAACACTGGCCTACATTCACACACGCACACTGCCACATACTTTCGCATGCGCTGATCTAAGCAGCCGAGTCGACCTTGAGAAAAACCGATGAATCGTGCAAAAGAGCATTTAAAAAAAGACACTTGTACTATGCATTTGCATAAGTACCTTATCACAACCCCGTCTTCAACCCCGGAAGATGACCCGGAGAACTATTTCCGGTCAAACCTCCCTTCCCCCGCCTTAATACCCATCTTGAAAAGAAATGCATAATAAACAAAAAAGTAATAGGATGAAGTTATGTCTTTATTCCTTCGCTTCGATCTGCTATTCACGACTTATGATTCAAAATGCGCGGTCACGTAGGTTGAATCGAATCGGAATTGAACAGATAAACACCAGACAATGATTATGCTGGTCGAAGCGCCTTCGCACTTTTGACTGTCCTATCTATGTGTGCGACTGCGCTAATCTCACGTCGTTTGTGTAAAGGAGGATCAGGTATGGTTGCGATAAAAGAGGCGGTGGGATTTAACGGTGGAAAAAAAGAGAAGCACAATCAGTAAATGATGTCACTTAGAATTATATGTTATGCAATAATCCGTTTGGAGGGATGATAACTGTGGGAAATCGGTTTAGAAAGTTTAGTTTCTCAACAAAGGTTAAATGTGATGTGGCCAAAGACGAGTTAAGCCATGGAAATAGATAAGGACAATGACTGGTTTATTTAGTGATGGGTTTCTTAATTATTATTCAAATAAATGTATTTGAAAGTTAGAAAATTAAAAAATTATTATTGAAAAATTAATTTTTTTTATTATTTATTGTTTTTTATTCTATAAAAATAATCAATTAAATTTATTGGAAAGATTTAATAAAAAATCGTTTGTGAAAAAGAATTATAAAAATGTAAAGAATACTTCCAACAATCATAATATAATTTGAGATAAAATCAAACAATGACATATGTTTCTCAAAATGAAATAAACCTTGTATTTAAAACTATCCTGTATTCATACAATTAAAAACCTTAAAAATTTAAAATTTTTAAGGTAAAATTTAAATAAACTTAATTATAAAAAAAACGTAATTAGAAAATTAAGCAATTAAATATATCTTGGAAGCTAAATACAAAAATATCGTTTGCACATAAATTATCAATGAAAAAAAAAACTAGCAATTAAATATATTTTGAAAGCTAAATAAAATATATCGTTTGTAGAAAAATGATCCGTGATAAAAAAAAAACAATTAACTATATCTTGGAAGCTAAATAAAAAATATCGTTTGGAGAATAATTATTATAAACATCTAAGGAATATTTCCGATATTCGTGATATAACTTACACTTAGTGAAAGGGTAACATCTATCACATTAAGATATATTTCTTATTTTAAAACTTTTTCTGTGTACATTCACTAAATTATAGCAAAATCATAATTGTTTTATTAACCACAACTGTATTTAGAAGATAACGTATACTGAAGTTTTTAAAATTTATTTTTAAATTTGAATTTAAAATTAATTTTGACTTTTTTAATATATTGCAGATACTAAATAAAAAATATCTTTAGTCTAAAATTTGTAGTGACTATTTTCAAAGATGGTAATGCGATTTTATTCTAAAATATTCATAAAAATTATACAAAAGAGAATAAAATGGCATCGACACCATAAATTCGAATGAAAATGTTTATTTAAATATGTTAATGTAATACAAGATATCATAGAAATTAATTATTACTTTATTATCTGGGGTCTAGCATGGTAAGAAACAAATCTAGCATACATTACATGTGCACTGACATTCCTCAAACGGTTAATGTTATGTAATTACATATTATATGATAATTCGCTTATAGAGTTGATGACCGCGTGAGTCGGTTTTCTAAACAATGGTTATATCGTTAGGTTACAGATGTCTTGAGTGTTGGAAATTATATTAGAGGTTAAAGCCTATACGGCCAGTGAATTATTTATTTAGCAATACTTGCTGACTATTAAAGATATTAGAAATTTGAGAGATGTTAAACTCTTTCAACTCATTTAAATTGAAACTTAAAGTACATTTATAAATTTAATGAATATTTAGCAATTTCCTTTTTAATGAAATTTGAAATTGTTTATAGTTTAATTTTCTTATATTTACCTTTATTATTTATTTCTTATATATAAACCTTTATTACTTGATTTGTTATAAAAATGATTTTTTTCACTTTTTTGTACACAAAAAAATACAATATAAAAAAGTGTTTTTAAAAAACATTATTTAAATTTTTGATTTTATCAGTTATCATATTCATGCTTACAAATATTATAGAAGATTGCAAATAATTTTTTCCCTCTTTACAAATCCCGTATGTAACTAGAGTTCAATTAGAATTAATGTACTATCTGATAATTACATTATGAATGTATTAAAATATTTTTTTGTCAATGGCAACATACAATTAAAAAACGGATACACATGAAAAGCGAATAGAAAATCGATTAAAAATTTCAGTTTCACAAATAAGAAATTCTAAGTTTTTTTTTTTTTAACTGACGATTTTTGATATTTATTAACTCTGACTCTGGCATTAAAGAGATGACAGCCTTTTCTGCTAAAAATCCCAATTTTTCAATTTTATTAATAATAAATAATACTAAGTTTTTTTTAAACATGCAATAATTCCGCCAAAAACGGTAAAATATTTACAATTAGAAGATTTTATTTCGATCAGTCTTCTCTTTTTCGACGATTTCGTTTTAAAATCGATTTGGCACGACTTAAATTCATCGTAAAAAATTTGTTTTTTGATAGTTTTGACATTTAATTTTTTGTGAAAAAAACTTTTTAAACCGATGCAAGAATAGCGTTCGGTTGAAAACTACGTGTTCCAGGGAGAAGTCGAAGTGTTACCAAAAGGTGATTAAAGATTTCGGTCTTATTTTAAATTCACATAAGCGTTTTTTTATATATATAATAAATATATGAAATATTCCTATATAATAGAATCTTCATTTAATGAAAATCTCTATTAGAGAAATTTTCTTCTGTAATCTGACTTTGAACGATATTTGCATACCATTTCGTATTCAAATATTGAAAGATAATTTTCTTATTAGAAAGCTTCACCGATTTTTTTTCTTTTGAAAAATTTCTTATTTTAGCCTTTTCTCATCAATCTAAATTCCAACAAAGTTAACCAAATCACCTGTCGTGAAAAATGGTAGCTGTAAAACATGAAACTAGAACAGTTGACGTCGACGGAGGTATTCTGATTGTTCAATATCCTGCTTCGCATATTGCAAAATCTTGAAAATTTAAAGAAGATTCACGAGTTGATTATAAAGATTTTATTGAAAAATATGTGAACAATATCTGATGCAATACTAATGGAGCACAGATTATGTTTACAAATGTTTACAAAAGAGTGAACATTTTTATTAAAATATAGGAACTAGACTTCCCGAAAATTTATCGCATACTATGATAAAGATGTTATAATTGTCTAGAAATATTGAACTTCGATCAAACTCGTGAATGCCATGAGTGTTCAGATTTTTATTTTCAGAGTACGTCACATGAAAATTCTGTTCATAGTAATACAATGAACAAAAGTGGTATATATGTATTATTAACTGCATCCATTTGATGGAAAATAGTTACGAAAGAGTATATAAATGAGAGATTTTTTAAAGTCAATTTATCGCTTGGATATGGTTTACACAAGGACCAGAAACCCAAATATGCATTTTTGAAGCTTTTTGGCAATTGATTGGAACCAAAATTTGACATAGAGCCACAATTATAGTCATAAGATGACATATCAAATTTTATTTATTTAATTAAGTCATTGAGTTATCAAATTTCATCAGCATTTCACATGTATGTGGAAAAATGCCAGTTCTTTGATAAAGATGTTTCCAAATTTATACGTATCTATATTTTAAATAAAAAATCTATTCACTGAATTTTATACATTTAGCTTTTGGAACTGTCGGATAGATAAATTTTGATCCAAATTTTAAAAGAACAACTTCAGTGTAAAGATCACATACCAAATTCTGTCCGTCAAGCTCAAAAAGATTTAGATTTGTCGTATTCCAAGACAGAAAAGCAGACAAACTTAGCTCTAACCAATCAGAGTGGTCTTCTCAAAACTTTTTTATATACACTCCAATAAAGATATTATCTCCCATTCTCTATATTTTGTGGACCTCGCAGAAGGGAACGAATGCTTTGAGAGATATTGACAACAATTGTTACGAAATTTATGTCTTTAACATAAATCTAGCATTTTCACTGAATCTATCAAAATATATATATATAAAAGGAGCAAAGAAAATGTATAACGTATTTTGGGTGTCTTTTTTGCGTGTTTAATTGAAATAAAATTTGACACGAAATTATAATTAAAGTAAAAAAATCAATCTCCAAATTTAATTTATTTAAGTAATTCATTTATCTTTTGCGTTTACATGCGTGTGAAAGCACAAACCAATGGTGATTAGATCTTTAACAAATTTTGAAGAAAATTTGTTTTAGTGGTAAAACTTGTGTCCCAAACATTATTTACCTATTCCTTAGTGTTTTTAGTCATCGTTCGTACCCCAACAAATAGATAGTTTAGTTATATTGACGTCGCATTATTTAAAGCAGCACTAAGGCTATTTTGGGATGAACCTCGTTTTTTTTGAACCGTGGTCAGATGACGAAGACGACACTGAGCTGGCACCCCCTTTTCGACACCACACTAACGGGAGGACGTTTGGTCCAGACTGAGTTAGCATGCACCAGACCCGCTTACACGATAATTTTCCGGTGGAATCGAGTCACGAACTTGAAACTCTCCTGTTCCGAAGCCGATACTTTATTACCAGGCCACAGTGACCTCAACAAACAGATAGATACACTCCCTTAGAATATTTCGTTTAAGATCTGATATAAATCCACAAATTTGATCTACAATCCATATATCAAATTTCCTCAGTGTTGCTCAAAACATATTTGAGTTATTTCACTGATAGAGAGACAAACGGATATTCTATTTGCATTATTTTTAATGAGAGAAAGTAAAAATGTATTCCCTGTAAACATCTATAAATCAGTATTATAGATTTTTGTCATCTTTTAAGATATTTATTAAAGTCAATAAAATGGGTAGCAAGTTCCAAAATTTTCCTACGTTTTTATAACTTGCTTTAAAAATTGCCATTTAATGAATTTAAAAAAAAAATCAAATTTTAAAGTGGAACGAACAGTTTATCTTTCATTATAGACTCGATAGTATTTTCTATATTGTAGAACGATTTCTTTTAAAGCCTTCATGCTTTGTTATTTAATTTTTTTGTAGAGTCAATAGTAGTACTTACTCCACGTTAAATTAATTTCATTTGAAAAACCGTTGCGTTGGTTTGTGGAAGCTGAGAAACTTCTGGACAAACGCTCAAATAATGTTATGGCATTGCAAATACTTTTGTCAGTGTATCATTTATTATATTTTTCTCAAATCCTTGATTCACACATTTCTGCTAAGTCATTCACCGCGAAATGTAGACCTTTCGCCAGATTAGAAACCATTAAAAATGAGCTTTCAAGAATTATTTTTGTTGCGCGCAGTTTTGCAACAGTTTTGAGCAAATATTGACCTAAGTATTTTGACTGTTCACCCAAATGCATTTTCGCCAAATGTATTCTTGCCTTATTTATTGCAACCCTAAAAACGATGGTGGACTAAGATGGCAGACATTAGGCGAGTTTTCGAAAAGTTGGCGAAATTTTATAGTGTTTGGCGAGAAACTGGAATATAATTTCATCTAAACATTTTTTATAGCATGTTGAGTCTTTTGATGCATTGTAGAAAATAAATAAAAAAAAATCAAAAGGAGATTTGGAATTTCAAAACATAATGTTTCCAATTTCTTTCTATTATTATATTTTTTTCAAAATTTGTTATTTATTTTATAATAATCAAAATGGCACATAATCAATTCATTTAATATCGTCTCAACATTCTTAAGTTTAAATTCAGTTATACTATTATCAAAACTATTTAAACATTATTTTTATACATATTTTACATTGTTGCAAAAATGCATAAAAATATTTTTTTTAATTATTAAGATTAGAGAAAAAGATTGCATACGCATAAAATTAATTACCGCTAAATTCCAATTTTTAACTTTATATTGAGTCAAAATAGATTTTAAGCTTTAATATTCTCAAAAGTCATAGAGGAAAAACGTTAACATTTCGCTTTATTCGAAATGCGTATCAGATAAGTAATTTATACGAAGAGTTAATAACAACCTTCTATCCAAGAAGTAACTATATATCAAATATGAAAACTCTATAAATTACCCTACAACACGTTTTGATAAAGAGCGCAAATGCTTTACATCGCAGTGACGAATATTAATTACCAAATATTGAGCTTTCATATGAGACTAGGGAGCGATTTTTGGTAACCTTTAACAGTCATGCGGTTAATATACAAGTAACCGAAAGTAAAATCTATACATTATTTTTTTCTTGTTGACTGAAACTGAAATTTTTATTGCATCTAATGTGTGAATATCTTTAAATTTTTTTTCTGTCGATTAATTTCTGGTATATGGTTTCTACAGAAATGTCCATAATTTGAATTTGTATTTTGAATGCTATTGTAATCAAAAGATCACATGCCAACTATTGGTTATTTATATCATTGCGTTATTAAGTTCTTTTAGATACTAATTTTAGCTGTCTTTGTTTTGAAATTAGAATCAAGTTTTGTAGTTATGCTTCATTCGTACTAAAACTGCCAGCAAGAAAACTTCTACTGAATGAGTTAGAGTTAAAATTTCATGGAAATTTATATGGAAATTTATTTTATGGAAATTTGTTGTATAAAGTTTCAAATGTAATTCAAAATTTTATTCATCTAAGCTCGAATTGTTTTTGAGTTATAGCTTTCACAGATAGACACAATTCCAAATTTTTTTTCGTTCACAGGGAGATCTGAAGTACGAAGATTAGTCAAAATTTGGCGTTCGAGTATTTTCAATAATTAAAATGCTTTTTTATTGCATATTTCGAATGCGAGAAAATAATAATTAAAAAAATTGGCAAGTGAGATCGCCACAATCTTCTCGCATACTCTACAAGATAGATTTTAGCCTCCTCCGTTTGCATAAATTTGGGGGATTTGAGTATGGACAGGAATGCCCGGAACATGATTACTGAATCATAGTCAGGAAATATATATTTGACTTACATCCAGCTTTTTTACTCAATATATTGAGTGTATAATGCATATATTTGTGAGAAATTTCTTCTTGCTTATAGGTACCAAAATTTAATTAGGAGTTACAGTTGTTTTCTCCAGATAGCATCCCGAATTTCATTGATTTGCGTCATTGCATTTACATGCACGTGAAAGTAAAGATTGATAAGCGTCAATTATTTGACGGATTTGGTTCAAAATTTGATATTTATTTTTGAAATACTAAATTTGTGCTCTAAATGTTATCTAATTAACTATTTGCGAATTGTGATTAACGAGTTCGCTTGAACTCGAACAGCCAGCTAAACAGACTTCACGAATTCATTTCAGTTTTATTAAAGTTCCGTTTTAAAGCAACACTGGGGCTGTTTTGGAACACACTTTGTAATTCTGAACTTCGATCATATGACGATAACGACAAGAGCTGACACCCGCATTACACCAATGGGAGGACGGTTGCCCAATTAGATTTATCGTGCGCCAGACCCACTTACTGAACGGTTCCTCGATGGATTCGGATCTCGAGTCTAAACCCTGTAGTTCTGAAGCCTTGATCTTGCCACCATAGTCTATAGACTTCCCGATAATGTATTTCGTTCAAAATATTACATATATCTACAAATTTGGTCACAATTCAGTAGATCAAATTTCGTCTATTTAGCTTAAAACGTTTTTGTAGTATTTTCAGAGACGGAATAAAGCCAAAAATGTGTTTTTCAAAGCCAAGAGGCAAGAAAGTTGGGTAAAGTTGTCAAAATCTCGAATTTCTCATCTTTGTGATTACAGCATTTAATAAATATATGAGAAAATAAAAATTAATATTTAGTGTAGTCATGAATTTTAATTATTTAATCTTCCTGTGAATTTACAATAAATAATAAATTATTAGATGAAAAAGAAAATATCTTATTTTTCTCATATCGGAATTTTTAGAATATGTAATGTACAACAACAGAAGATTCACGACTTTTCTGTTTGTTATTGTAATTTTATTTTGAAAACTATGACATCGATGGCATACGTCACTTGCAGAATAATTCCAACGCGTGAGTCTAGTTTCACGTGGCGAGAAATTTTTCTGATGGGTAATTATCGAATAATTTTCATCCTCCGATATGAATTACAGGATGCATTCATAAAAGAATTCTTTTTTTTCTTCTTATACATCCCTTCCATATCTTTCTAGATCCACAGTAGGGCTAATAAATATCTAAAACAGATAATAAGAATTTTAAAAAAAATATCAGTTCTCATATATCGTCATATTTTCCAAAATGGAAATGTCACGATTTGCAAGCATATTTAAAATTCGAATGTAGGGCGACACCCAGTTCAGCATTTTCATTCTTAAAGCAATGAAATTCCAGGTCCTTATCCCAAAAGCACACATATTGCATCTTATTTCGTGTATGACCCACGCATGTGATCATAACATGAATGTAGAAGAGGGAATCGACAATTGATATAAATATTTGCAGACGATGCCAGGTGATCTTCGATACAGTGACATAACCTATAAAAAGATGGACTGCTCCACTAAACGGAGCACGTTTTCATCACGTGGTCTCTAAGCAAACATCCTAAATAGAAGTTGTCGTTAGAGTTTCGTATTTAATTCAATTTCGGCAGCTGGCAATGCGCAAAATCGTGAGTTGCTGGAGCTCGAGTTTGGAACTGTCAGCAGCAGAGCAAACAGCGATGCTCTGGATATTACAAAACAATCCACGTGAATGCCATAAATGCTAATTCTCTGAATTCGATCGATTTTTTAAAAAAATATCCAAGGACAAATGTGGCAATATGTCTTTCATTCTGGGTAAGAAAAAGTTAAATATTTTCAATTAAAAGCATTTTTTAAAAAGGGCTAACTAAACATCTGAAAATTTCTATTTTGATCATATTTTTCCATTAAAAAAATATTTAAGTTTCAGATATACGGTTTCTGGAACTGATCATAGATGGCGCTACCAATATGAAATCAAAATTTAGTTTAATGAGTGATTAATTGATAAACATTATAATTGTACATCATCTAAAAAACACATATATTATTCATCCAAATTTTATTATTTCTTGCCATTATCATGTAAGAATGCCGAATCTATTTCATCAGGAAACTTTCAAAAACCTCATACAGAATTTCATTTTTTAAGAACATGAAACAAAGAAAATTAAAATAATAATAGCTCGCAACATACATACGTGAGTAATTTTCTTAATTTCCAGATATTATAATTAGATAGCACTGAATGATACCATAGTAAATAATTCTGCTTTCAGAGGATGGTTACGGTGTCAGAATAATCAATAACCAAACACTGTGAATCTTAATGCCAAATTTATTGTTACCCGAGTCAATAATTGGCACTTCTTAATGACATAACTATTGTTGATCATGATAAATTCGATAATCTTTTAATAGTTAAGTCAGGTCTTCTTTATCTATGCGCACAGAAAATATTTTTCTTTAACTAATAAATATTCATTAAATTGATTCAAAGGATAAGAATTGAAAATATTCTTCTGTCACATCTTGCAGTGAATTATGATTGCACTCAAACGAAGTTGAATGATTTCTTTTGAGGTGTATTTACAAATGTAAGGAGTTGTACTTCAAAATGTTGAAATTTCTCAGAAAATTTCAAAATCTTCAAAGCTTCATGAATTACATAAATAGCAAATATTGCAATCTAGTAACAGAAATTCACGTCGTTTGATAATGAGGTCGGATTCAAGTTAGTCTTCTATAAAATCAAGATTGGTGATTATTCTGACGATAGGATAAAAACACCGGTTAATGAAAGAGTAGTGTTATATGAACTGAAGATTGAGGTTTTTCGTATTGTATCTAAAAGTGGATAACTGAAGAATGGATTTTTGAAAACTAAAGAATTGTCTTTTGTATATTACGTTTGGCCTTGCATAACATTGGTTGACTGAAGAATAATTTTCTGTAAACTAAAAATTACCTTTCTGTAGGAAATATTCGATTTTGTATCAAAATATTAGTCTATTAGAGAATGGTTTTTGACATATTAAATCTGGGTCTTCTCTATATAAAATTTGATTTTCCTCAAACGCATTTGCATAAAAAAAGAAATAGAGTGCTACCATCCTGGCTTAGAGCTAGAGCGTCTTCTCTGTGATCTGGACTCCCGGGTTCGAGGCTGGCTCAGGCATGATTATTCTTCCCTTGTGTTCTATCTGTGAGATGTGCGAACGAGACCCTTGGAACAAGGGGTTGTTTGAGCGAATGTGTGTGTGTGTGTGTGTGTGTGTGTGTCATCTTCATTTGAGGTAGAAAATGAACTAGAGATTATGGCCTTTGAAAATCCCTGATATTCAAAGGGCAGGAGTCTACCTTCTAGCTTATATGAAGATGACGCTCACATACTCGCGTGCACAACCCTTTCATAACAGGAGAGTTTTTTCACACACCTCAAAGACAGAACGCAACGTAAAGAACAAACCTTCCCGAACCAGAACTCGAACCCGGGACACCCATATCAAGGGAAAGATGCGCTTTCCCTAGGCAAGGAAGCCGGCTCTTATCGTTTAAATATAAATAATATATTCACGTTATCCATCTTTAATCCTAAGAACACGATTTCAGTCATTAATCACTTATTTGATAGACAGGCAGAGAATGCAAAATAATTATATCTATAACTGTTTACACAGGAAGTTGGAAAGTTAAGTAATGAGCTTCTGTTCGAAAACATGCATTCAAATTAAGTGTGGGACCACCCTTAGGGGGGGTGGTTTCTTAAGTTGCTCTGTTTCTGTGAATACTGAATGTCTTCGGTTGGTAGTTTCGGAAGAAATCCTTATCTGTGGTCAGTAGCCCGTTTAATTTCACTTACTCGCTATTGCGGTGTAATTCAACCGTATAAATAAACAAAGTAAGACAAACAAACATACCTTGCATATGCGGCAAGATTTTACATCTCAACAGCAGATTCTGGCAACTATAATTACGATTTACAAGCCGTCTTCGATGACCAATTGTTCACCGATATTATTAATATAATTAAATTACATTAAATAACTTTCATATATTTCATCTTTTCAAATGGAAAAACTAATATAAACTGTACTTGCATAATATACTTAAAGCATTCTGTAGAGAACGATATTGGGGAGAAATCAGAGTTCTTGAACTCGATGTTTCCTAATCTCCGGGCATAACAATGGTGAGGAAAAAATAACTTGACAAATAAATTTATCTAAGACAGGAAGTTTGCATGAAAATTACCAAAACTACTGATGATTTTGAATAAATGGGAAAAGTTTTTTAAAAAATGGAAGGGATTTTATATTATAAAAAAATTATCGGCAACATCAGTTAAAAAGGATGACATGATGTCTGAAAGCTAAGATTGTAATGATTATATACGTAAAATGATTTTCCAATCTATGTTTCACTGAAACTTACGAAATTAATTTTAACAAGTCAGCTACTATGAATTAATCATGCCTATTATTTGGGATCATTTATTTAATAAGACGGCCATTACTTTCCCAAGCTTTAACAGCAGTAAAAAAGGCCTCAAATTAAATAGCGGGTCATTTATTAGGACTGTAAAACTGCAGCACCCTCTAAGCTTATTTTTAAATCAAATATTTTTAGTTTTCACCGAATTTTCTTACAATTGACTAATAAGAATCGGATGACTAATGAAAATGGAAAAAAACTATTAAAAGCAACAAAATGAAACAGGAACATGCAAAAGAAATCCATATAGAACAACTCGTGTTATTTTAATTATCTGCGCAACAACTTCAATGTTCGGCAATTAAAAAATGGTTCATAAACTGCAACATAAAGTTATATCTGAGAGAATTAATTGAAATTAAGTACAATTAGCATTTCTGGTGGATTAGCTGATCACCAGGAGCAGTTTGCTTGTAATCTAATACTATAATACGAGGAATGGTTGCCAAGTCGAAAATCGCCCCAGAATTAATAAACTCCGGTAAACTTGGGGGTCTGGGGTTTTTGGCCACGAGGAATCGATTGGCGCCAGTTTTGAAGCGCTACGGTCGATCAGTTCGGAGTTACAGATAGGATATTTTCAAACTTTATTAGTTCGCCATAATGGCTACTTAAATTTTCAAGAGGGAACGTGCTGCCATCTATAGCCAATATGGCGAACTAATAAAGTTTTATGTTTATGCTGTTATAGATTTATCATATGTTTCTTATGTATGTATATATGTTTGGTTTTTCTAAATAAATTTGTCAAAAATATTGAACTTCAACACACTTCAATCTTTACCTTTACTTTACCTTTGTATAGAATAGTTCCCTTTCCAAACTCTAACTTTGTTTAGAATAGTTTACAATGGTGCACTTTAACCGGTTATCTTTTCACCAATAGTTTCACAAATTTTCTTATGGCATGTATTGTTTTGATAAATCACAATTGAAAATTTAAATCTTCGAGTTAGCATCGATACTTGTTTTCTCCGAGCGGAGCTCGGTCACCCGCTGGTAAATAAAAAAAAGCAACTGTATAAAGTAAACGAAAGAAAACTTGATGGAGGGCAAGATGAACAGCTGTCAAACATACGATTCTCTGAACGTGATGAAACAAAAGCTGTCATCTATCTCTTCAAGTCACTTAAGATTTTAAAATTGAATTATTTTTGTAAATAAACGACCTCTGTTTATAGGGGCTGTTGTACATGAAATTTTTCAGACCCAAGTTTTGAAGTATCCTTGAGTAATTTTTCTATCTCGTTCCATGATCTCAGATGCATTATTCGAATCCGATCGTTGCCAAATTATGTCTCTCGCTATTGGCATCACTAAATATGCAGATACTGAATGCGTTTAAGGTCGGCAGCGATGAGGATCATTGTAAATCAAAAGTGGATCATATTAGAATTCGTGTGTCCGATAGTACTGGCGATAGGTAAGCTTGCACCCTGTTTTTTGTTTGATGAAGGTTTGGCTACGATTGGATTTTAAAATTGGAAAACCTATTTTTGTGAACTGCACCTGTTATTTTAACAGCTTAATATTATTTTGCCTGCTGGAAATGTAGAGTTTTATATTTATCAAGAAATAAACTGATTTTATGGAAACTGTTGTTATGATTGAACATCTGCTGCACAAATACCCTCTGTGTACTCTGCTTTATGGTTGGCTAACAGGTGCGGTATGTACAATATATTTAAAGTGTCATTTTTTGCCGATGGGGCTTGCGTACTAGTTGTGAATCCTCCCCCCCTTATGTACAGCGATATTTTCAGCTTTTCGGGTAGGTAATACATATCTACAATACTAACGGAAATATAGCGAATTTTATTTAATATGTGCAGTATAATTTCTGAATTCTAAGCTCTCTCACATACAGAGGGATATTTTTTATTTCCTCATATAAGAAGTACAGAAAGAGAAAATATCGTAATAACTAGAAAATTCAAAACATCGTAATAACTAGAAATTTCAAATTCGAGGTTTTAAACGTCTCTTCTTTTGAGATCCCCTGAGTCCGAAAACACATTTTTGAAATTATGCCTTATCTGTATATGAAAACAATAACTCAAAAACACTTTAAGCTAGAAAGTTAAATTGCTATATAATCTCTACTCCAATTTTGTAGATTTCTAGCAAATTATGAGCGAAGTCCGTTCTAAGGAAACGTGTCTGTAAAACAGTCCAAAAACAAGGAAGCACATCGACTGCAAATGTAAAGAGCTTGATAGATAAAATTTGTTGCTCAAATTTAGCATCTGAAATCTAGATAATAGAATTTCAAATCAAAACTGTCAATTTTTACCGGCTCTTAATTTTTGCTTTCCAATGCAAAATTTTTAACGTGCGTTAATCTTTGCCTTCCAATTCAAAATTTTTACCGGCTGTTAACCATTGCCTTCCAAT
>JAPMOQ010036986.1:183834-230448 GCA_026543055.1 Argiope trifasciata | reverse complement strand
TCAAACTGACTGCTAATAAATGATCAGCTGGTTCGTCTTCATTATTGTTTGTATTTACTTCGAATTAAATTATACATTTAATATTGTCTTAATTTGATGCTTAAATACAAATTAATATCTCTAATTTCCAAAAGAAAGAAATTTCTAACCATTAAACTGGGTCAAGCATAAAGTCGTGTTGTTGATAAGATACAAATTCGCAAATTTGGTGTAAAAATAACACAGGAAAATTCACTTCTTTTGATTATTATGCCTTTATACTATTAATATCTAAATTCCTACTATGAGTTTACACTCTTCCTATATATATTTATATATCTTGTTCACTTTTTCAATCGTAATAAAGTACTTTTTATTCATCCACTCAAGTTCAAATACATTTTTTAAAACTTGTTATGGGTGGTACTCGATGTTAATACAGTTTTTTAATATTAAATTATTCTTTAAATTTAATTCATTTTTAATATTTTAAATAAAATTTCAGCAGTTTTTCCATGAAAATTGAAATCAACAGGCAGTAGCTAAATCGGTAGAATGCAAGAATTTCAGTATTTTTCCCGAGGAAGTGAAGAATGCGAGCTCAATTCTTGCGAAAGTCAAAAACTTAAGTAGGAATTGAATTAAACTTTTTGTATATGTAACTTGTTTCAAATTTATTCATTTACAAATGCACAAAAGACAACCAATTTGCCAAAAGATAATGTCCAAAATTAGACAAAGGTCTGATGATGGTGCTAAACCCAAATCCAAATTTAGATCGTTACATATTTTATTTATAGTAATCGTAGCAATATGATGGATCGGCAATCTTTCTGAGCACAGACTGTTGTCGTTAATTTTTAAATCAATATCCTATGTATAGTTTAGTTTAATTTTCATTTAGTTACATTAACAGCCGTTCTGAAGTAACAGTATTTCGAGTTTAGGACAATCTCTTAATTTTAAAAATTACTGTCAGATGACGAGAATCATAAATTTTATATTCCTCTTCGAATTCTCCTTTGCACCATATTGACGCGAGGATATGTTGTCCAACGCAAAGAACTTGCAACAAACCCATTTACACGACTTTTCTTTGACAGAAAGTATTTCCAAAATAGAATACATTGAACTCGAAGTTGAGATTTTATAATCAGGCCATTATCATACCCACAAACAAATTTAATTCCAAAAATGGTATTTTTTTTAAATTTATAATCTAAAATGTAGAGATTCACTAACCTATTTGCACATACATTTATACATCATCATTACACTAACCATCATAAGCGCATATAGACGTTGGTTCATTATCATCAAAGAGCTTATACATGTGTAGACTTTCTATTCAATAATACGTCAATCACTAAACAACGAAAATTATATGGTCGTGCTAGGCCGGAAAGAGGAAAATTATTGATTCATTACGCTTGTGCAATTAAAAAAATTAACGCGATAGTTATTGGCATAATTATTTTTTGACAAAGTTGTCAAAAATCCTGTTTTTGGATGAGGAACAGATGCTTTTCAAGCAGACTCATAGATCAAAATCTTTAAGCAGATATTGTGAAGTATATGTGTTTCAAAACCCAAACAGTTAGGCTCTTGTTTTAGGCAGATTACTATAGGAAGACTTCCTATTGCAACAGTTCTCATGACAAGACTTCTAGATAGTTTCTTCACTTATTTACGGATCATGGTCGCTAGAATCTAAAACCCTCTCCGTTATAAAGTACATATATGCGTATAAAGCTTTGCATGTCTAGCTCAAAGAGGATGAAAAATGGTGTAAGGAGGTTGAAATTTTCATTTCGCATTTATAACTTTCTTTAATATTGGAGATAGATTTATTTTTCTAACTATTCAAAATTAGCAACTCACTAAGACGAGCAATTTTCATATTTTAAGTGTCTCAAAAACTGCAAAATCATAGAAATTAGGGGCTGAAAAGTGATTTTTGAAAGCTCTAATTTTGACTGTCTCTAAATCAACAATTTATGTTGTCAGAAAATAATCTATACTTATAATAAAGCTCAATGTGTGTGTGTGTGTGTGTGTTGGCGCTCTACAGGCCAGACCGTTGGACCTACAGCTACCAAATTTGGTACATGTATACTTTGAAGGTCGGGAATGTGCACCTCGGAGCCCTTTTTTCGAATTTTTACTTAGAATTTGAATTAATTAAAATTTAAGCGAAATTTCGACGTTTTTCCGCTATAACTTCCGAAAATATTACTGCACAAACATGATTTTTATATCAATTTAAAGATAAAAAAATTAGCTTTCTAATGGTATCAGTGTTTTAAATTTATAATGTAAACTTCTATTTTTAATGAATTTTTAAAGAAATATTTTAACAATGTTTTTATCACGTGACTGGATAAAATAAAAGAATGCCGGAAGTTCAAAAAAAAATTATCATCGCAAAATAAATCAACAGAAATGGTACTTTCAGCACGTGACTGGATAAAATAAAAGTATAAAATGTGATATTTTCTTTAAAAAATAAATGCAAAGCAAAGGTTTCTACAATCGTTTGCAATATCTATATCATTAATTCAATAAATCTTCTTTATTTACGGTAAACTTGATTGAATTTTAACAGGATATGCATTGAAATCCCGACTTAATGGCATATTTATGTAATCGTTTGCAATATCTGTATCATTAATTTAATACTTTTTTCCCTTTTTCGCTTTCTTTAAAAAAACATATTTAATATTTTGGCAACCTCATCGAAACTTTTTTTTAATATTTTTGAAGCATAACCGATGGTTAAAACTGACTGATTTATAAAATTAAAGAATATTATTAGGAAAAGGTGAACTTTTAGAACTTTCCGTCCGTCATCTTAAAGAAAATACTAATTTCAGGTCAATCAATGCCCGGAATTACTTCAAGGCTAATGAATATGTGATTTAATTGAAAATTTTAGAACGCTTTACTCATGGCGAACCAGCTGGTCGCCAAAGGCGGCTAGTTTAGATATAAAAGATCCACCATTGCCTTCCAAGTGTCCAAGATTTTTTTTTTTTTTTTTTTGTATTTGGAGCTGTATTTTGTTAGCTGTATGGTGAAAAACAAAGCAATATAGCATGTAATTGATCACACCACAAAATTTAGTTCAAATTGTTATTTTACATACAACTTTTTAGGAAATATGGTTAGTTACAAGAAGGAAAAGCAGCATATCTAGTAATTAATGAATGTTAGATTATCTAATAAAAAGAATGATGCGTGAATACGAGACCAGATTCAGCGATTGGTAAGAAAACAAATAAGCAGTTTCTGATAAGATATTAAAAAAGGAAATAAAAATATCATAAAATCAGTCATCTTTATTTTGCTAGGTCGGTCGCAATTTACCATTTACTATGTCATCATACGTCAGTATGAACCATCCTTGAATTATGGATGAAAAATTATACGTGAAGCATATGTAACTCATTTGATTCGAATAAATGCATTACCTGCGGTACACACTTGCTTCATATGGCAATTGATGTGTTGAAATCGGATCGTAAATTATAAGTCAATTACAGATTATGTAGCCATAAAATCTAATACTATAATACGAGGAATGGTTGCCAAGTCGAAAATCGCCCCAGAATTAATAAACTCCGGTAAACTTGGGGGTCTGGGGTTTTTTCGCCACGAGGAATCGATTGGCGCCGGTTTTGAAGCGCTACGGTTGAGCAGTTCGGAGTTACAGATAGGATATTTTCAAACTTTATTAGTTCACCATAATGGCTACTTAAATTTTTAAGCGGTAACGTGCTGCCATCTATAGCTAATATGGCGAACTAATAAAGTTTTATGTTTATGCTGTTATAGGTTTATAGTATGTTTCTTATGTATGTATATATGTTTGGTTTTTCTAAATAAATTTGTCAAAAATATTGAACTTCAACACACTTCAATCTTTACCTTTGTATAGAATAGTTCCCTTTCCAAACTCTAACTTTGTTTAGAATAGTTTACAATGGTGCACTTTAACCAGTTATCTTTTCACCAATGCTTTCACAAATTTTCTTATGGCATGTATTGTTTTGATAAATCAAAATTGAAAATTTAAATCTTCGAGTTAGCTTTGATACCTGTTTTATCCGAGCGGAGCTCGGTCTCCCGCTAGTATGAATAAATTGTTAACCTGTTAGCTATATATTAACTACTAGTACGTACATACAACTACTACATATAAAAATAATAGTATTTAGACTATAATTTTTCGTCTTTATATATGTTTTTAATTTTACACAATTTTGATCCGTTTTAATTTTTTGAAACAATTTTTTGTGTGTGAAGGGAAAAAGAAATAAATACTCGCAATTTGAGTTCTGATGATATAAAAAAACCTTATTTGCCTCTACATAAAAACATGCTTTCCATATTTCTATAATAAGAATTTTTTAATCTTTCTAACCATTATTTATAAAACAAATTACAAGTTAAAGCAAATATTAATAAGATTATTACATCATGTTACTTTTAGGCAAAAATATCTCACATTAAAGTATCCGTCAATTCAAGAAAAAAATGTCATTGTATGCAGATTTAAATTCCAAACCAAAGAGTTCAGAGATTTGTTATGTTTATGAATACTTCACCTATTAGTCATCATTCGTTTTCATTTTTTTTCAAAACTGGTTGAAGCTTAGCGCAAGAGCATTACGTCATTTCCTATAAAAGTCATTTTAATTCTCGACACCCAAGTCACACCTTGGAAAACAAAATAAAAGATATCTGAATTGTTCTCAAACATTCACTCATTCCTGTTAAATATGCATACCAAGGTACGGGTGCATTTAGCTATCATGACAGACACAATTGAATTCTGAAACAAACCTTTACATGATATAATGTGCTTTTCAAAATGTGACACTTCAAGAAATGTTCCATTGTCTACTACGGAAAGAAAACGATTCCTCATGACCACGCCCTTATTTGATTTTCTGATTTAAAAGTAAAAAAATCGTTTGGCAACAAAATGAAAACATAAATATTGAAAATTAAACTACAGTGCAAATCTAAAATAACTATCAGAATAAGAATTTCATTATGTAATATAATTAAAAAATGTTCTTTGGGTGTGTTTGCTGACATAAATATATTTATTCAAGAAAAGAATCATAGAGTTACCAGCAAGAGCATATAGTTTTTTTATATTTAGCTAATAGGAATCGAATACGAAATTCGAATTTTTTTCCGTTATTTGTTTTTAATTTTAATTTTTTGGAACACAAGATCCAATACTAAAATTAGTTAATTTTGCTTCTTCTGCTTTTTAACTGATATTTTCACATTCAAAAACAAAAAGTCAGTCATAAATCCGACTTTATTCATTGATCTAGTCCAATATTGGATACAAAGCCTAAATTTCAGTCTTAACTGAGATACAATTCTATAGTTTGGGCATTATGACCAGACAAAATGGTGGTCCCTCAGATACTTTTTCTCATGTCTTTTGATAAAACATTATATCCTCTTCTCAGCTTCCACACTCCCTTATAAAACTTCAGTCCTATGATGATAAGTTTATAAATGCGAGGAGTGTTCAGATTTTTTTCGGTGCCCAGAACCCTGAAAAGTATGCTTTATATTATAGTAAATATAATCGAATATGCATTTTGGATACTTTTTATAGATGGATTGAAACCAAATTTGACACAGATATGCAGTCTAAATAACAAGACCACATACCAAATTCGAGTTACTTAAATCAATGCGTTTTTCGTTTATCAGGTTTACTTTCATGAAAGCGGGTGCCCAGGCTTAGAGATTTCGTGTCTTCACAGTGATCTGGGTTTCCTGGGCTCTAGTCCCGATTCGGCCAAGTTGTTCTTCCTCTGTTCTGTCTGTGAGATGTGTGAATGTACCCTCCTGTAAAAAGGGGTTGAGCAAGCGAATGAGTTATGCGTGGATTGCAAAGTCGTGCTCTTGGACTAAGTTGGTGGTACTAAAACAAGAGATGCACCCTATCGGCTTAAATCACTATCTTTGTAACAGTGGGCTGGTCAAATGGCAAGTACCATAAGAATAACACACCAATACATTCATGCAAATATAAAGACAGACAGAAGACCATCCCTTTGACAAATTGTATAGATATATGATCTTAAATTAGTACTTATTAACTAATGGTGCAGGATTGGTGATAATTGTGATATCTTCGTTTATTTTTTTCATCTTTAACATCAATAATTTTGACATATTTTAATGTCAACAGATGGTTGTTTGTTGCTTCTTATGCATTTGTCATTGGCAAGTGCATAAATTGACACTAGTTACTAGTAAAAACTCTGATGTGTTGTTGCTTCTTATGGCTCTTGTCATTGGGCAAGACGCTGTTACGAAATAGCGATTTATGCAAATACATTGCGTCCCTTGTTTTAGTAGCATCAACTAGGGTCAAGAGCACGACTCAACTACTTCATGCGTTACATTTGCTTGCACAACCTGTTTTTACAGGGGGGGGGACATTCACACATCTCGCAGATAGAACAGAGGAAGAACAACCATGCTCGAACAGGAACCCGAAACTAGGACGCCTAGATCACAGGGAGGGCGAGCTACTCCTATGTCAAGATGCCGGCGTAACTCTGATCTAAAAGAATCTGTCTTTGCCTTCCAGCTTGCCGAGAATAAAAATCCAACAGAAGCTGCCAAAACATACATTTGAAATATATTAGAGCAGAATTTACTTCGTGCACGCACGAGCATATTCGTATAACCAACGAGTGCCCATCGGACTTCCGGTTCGTTGGCTACTATTTAAATTTAGCAAATTACTTTTACTTTAGAAATCACCATTTGATATTCTTGCCATATAACATATAAGAACATCAAAATAAATTTCCATTTGCAACAAATCATCCATTTTATGCTTTTAAAATCTTCAGCGGCGTTGAAAATGGGACACACGTTAGGACTGTAAATAATCACAAGAATAGATATTGCATTTTTGAAATGCAAATTTCGGAGTCACTCGTGCTTCAAAATTAACTCTCTCCATAATATGAATATTTATAGTGGATTTATTAGAGTACCTAGTATATAATGAACCTATTAATACACACACTCTAAGTTACCAATTCATAGCGATGTTGTGCACGCGTGAAGATGAAATAGATGTCGGGAAATACTTTGTGACGTGAATATTTAGCGTTTTGTAAAAGATGAGATAGTTATGATTTAAATAGAATACAGATGGCATTCCACTCATAATTATTCTGCTGCTGTAATGAACGAGGAAGTTTCGATTCGCTAGGAATTAAAATATGCAACAAAAATGCGGAAGGTGCTATAACACGTTTACTTAACATGATTTTAACAAGATATAGTAGGTATAAAAATTAAAAAAAGTAATTATTTGCAGTTGTAGAATTATTTCATAACAAGCAATATATTTTAAAAACTAAGTCCTTTCCCAGTTACGTCAACAAAGAAATTTTTTTATTTTAGTTAATTTTTATTAAATTATTACAATTAATATAAATATGTACATAAATATAACAGAATCGTAATATTAATGGCAAAAGAAGTTTTCTTCTAGCAATATAAACGCTTGGTCACTGATGGTATTTATTTCTAAACTGATATCCTGCTAAATATCTTATATAAGAAATTTTTTATCCCATATAAAACTAAAATGAATTAATTTATCAAAAAATTATTGATTTTCGCAAGAATTCAACACGCTTTCTTCACCTTCACGTTAAAAATACTGAAATTCTTGCATTTTACCGATTGAGTTAATGCCTGTTGATTTCAATTTCCATTATAGACTGATAAAATTCTGTTTAAAGAATTGAAAATTAATTGAATTTAATGAATGAATTAATATTTGAAAAAAAAAAAACTGTATTATCAACGAGTGTCATCCGCTACAAGTTTTAACAAATGTATTTGAATTTAGGTGGATGAATAAAAAGCATTTTATTAACGATTGAAAATTCGAACAAGATATCTAAATATATCTATAGGGAAAATGTGAACTAACAGTAGGAATTGAAAAATACCAGAATAAATTTTTTCATGACATTTCTCCATTCAGTGATTTTACTATGAAATTTTGATTGGGATTTCTATGACACGTTTAGTATTAAGAAAGGAAATCTTAGGTATCTTTAAAGGAATATTGTAAACATTAGGGATTTTTATCCTTTCAATCAAAGTGTGAGAAAACGCCAAAATCATCAATTTTTTAAAAATGAGCTTAAATAATGATTAAAATGTGGGAATATGATCAGGAAATAAGTAAATATTTTAGAATGCAGATAACATGGACAAATTAGAGAACCAAAATTGGAAATTAGCTATGTTTCAAATTCGATTTTAAAAATGTCATTACACATAAGACACACACAATGTATTTTTGGCAATGTCGTGGATAAGAAAAGAAAACTTTGAAAGTTCGCTTCTATTCCATCCAGGGATGCATAATTTATGTACAACAAAAAAGTGACGTTAATCTACAACGTGACACAAAAGCAAAAGATAACGAAATATTTTTCCAGAGTGATTTTATACCATGGTATTCCGATAGGGATTTCTTTACTCGTGTCGAATCAGGTAAGGGAAAAATAGATATCTTTTAAAAGAATTCGCCTAGCATGACAGATTTTTATCCCTTCACTTGGAGTGCGAGAACATGTCGATTTCAGCAGTTTTTACAGAACTCGTGTAGCATTAATTAAATAAAAAAAAGTATGAACTGGATCAGGAAATAAGAGAACATTTCGAAGTTGAACATAAGTTAAATTAAGATAAAAATCAAGAAATCAACTAGGGTTCAATTTAGATTTAGAAATTATATATATATGAAGTAACCTAACGCCATTGGTGAACGGTCATTGCAGCTTGTTTTCTCATTCTTTGTAAGCGCGGGAAAGTTGTTAACAAGTCGAGTGAACTACAGATCATACGTTAAAACCCTAACATTGGTCAAGAAAGAGATTACTAATAAGATTTCAGAACAACGAATGGTACGAAGTAGACGGTATCGAATGGATAATCTCACTTGCATGTCACTACACGAAAGTAACTGTAACCTCTATTAAATACAACCAGACCCTCATGTTCATTCTCATCCCACGCATGGCTTAATACCCTCCCCGAACAGTTAAGCCTCTTCCATTTCATACCACCGATTAATCAGCCATTGTTGATACGGAACAGTAATTGTGACGATCGGTCGATGTCAACTCATTACAGAGTAAGCCACCCTTGAAAATAAATTCGAACGAAAAGTAATCCCCATGAGAGTGTTCCAACGAAAAAAATATGTAATAAAACAATCGTCTGCGTGATTTGGAAGGGCCACGCAGCAGGTGGAAACGAGTGTGTTGTTGTGCATTTGAAAATAATTACATTAACGAA
Source organism: Argiope trifasciata (assembly GCA_026543055.1). Lineage (NCBI taxonomy): Eukaryota > Metazoa > Arthropoda > Arachnida > Araneae > Araneidae > Argiope > Argiope trifasciata. The sequence goes on along the minus strand of JAPMOQ010036986.1, from coordinate 221,091 downwards.
TCATCTTTGCAATCGTTTGCAATGCTTTTCGTGTAGCGGTTTGGATCCAATGAGATTGAGATTTTCTTTTCTTCTTTTGTGTTACTCTCGGATGGCAACATGGTTTGGTCGTCAGTAGAGTGTGACGTCACCGTTGAGCTGTGTGAGACAGATGAGATAATATCTCGGTGCGTTTCGGTGATAAAAAGAGAGTTAAGTTTTTGTATTGTTTTACCCATTTATTATTTATAGTGATGAATTATTGTTTTATTCTAACGGTTCTTTTTTTTCTTTCCTTCGATTGTATTCTTCATGGAAAGTTAAACATCTATGCATTTAAAATAATTGGAAAAAAAAATGCCGCAGAATCCATTCCCAACCTCAATTATTTATCCAAATTTGTCAATTTCTGTTTTATATGAAAGTCCAAAATATGTCATCTAAGAGCAACTGTTGATCCTTCCCCAGATATTTTTTGTTGGAAAAAAACCTCTAAAAATACTACTTTGTATATATTTTCAACCAGCGGCAATAATCTCTCCAAAACTTTCTAATAAATGATTTATCCCTGAAAATATCTTACATAACCTTGGTGCACAATAGTTGCAAAATATTAAGCTTTATATTTAGGATAACACAAATCTAGTAGCCGCAAAATTCCAAACCAAATCTGATATATTTTATTCACACCATTTTTGCATTATCGTATTTATATGTTTCTGTGAGTACAGATTAACAAATCCTCAGTCCTTTGTTGGATTTGATTTTAACTTGGAATCTTCTGTTCCTAAAATTCTGACATCAACACTAGACAAATGCTATCCCAAGTATTCAATATAAAAAAATGGCATTGGTGGATCAGTTTTGCAGAATATCGGGAAAAAAGAATTGATAAAATCATCAATTCTTTCTAATGTGAAAAAAATATTTAGATATTTATCACAATTAATAAAATTTAAGTAAATTAGAAATTTGCATCATAACATCACTTTAAATCATACTAATAGTATTTCAACTATTGAAAAAAGATTATTCATGATTTTCTATATCTAAATCATTATTAATTTTCTTTATATTTTTGATTAAAAGCCAAAATTTAAATAGTTGTTAATTTAATTTATGCTATTTTTTTATTCGCATCCTGTTGCTATGGAAAGCAAACAGAAGATAATTAATAATTAGTAAATAACCGTGAAGTAAGATTTGACGAAAAACATACAGGATGTCAAATAATTGTATTCTAAAATTAAGAAAATAGAAAAGTGCATAACGAAAGAAACTAAACACGCCTTCGATTCCTATTTGTTTTGACATTAAAAACAAATATATGTTTGCTAAAAAGGATCCTCCTTACAGAGGTCCAACCCAATTGTAAAATTATTAAATTTATAAAAAAATTTATTGCTACAACTCCGGTCCAATTTTCATTTCAGAATTTTTTTGAATGTAGTGTAATTTTGTTATTACAATAGTATTATATTTAAATCGCTCTACATTCATGTTTTTTTCACCTTCTCGATGTGATAACATCAGTAGCTGTCATCAATCCGTATTAAAATCATTTTAAAACTCCATGATTTTAATCTTTACTTTCTGACCTTCGAACTACAGAAAAAGAAATATCGTTATCGTCGAAAGACTCGAAACTCAAGATTTTGAGGAAGTCCTTTGGTTGAGATATCCCTAACTTCGCAAAACACATTCTTAGAGTTGTACCTAACTGCCTATATGTGAACATGATAGCTCAAAAGCACTTCAACTAAAAGGAAGGAATTTAATATATGGATTTAACAACAAATGAAAGATTATTTATTTATTTTTTTAAAATCAAGTTTTGAATTATATATTCAGATGAAGTCAGGCTCTTTGAACTAAAAATGTGTCAGTCTTTTTTTACTTTTTCGAATACGTAATATAGTTTAAATATTGTAATAGCCAAAAAAATTCGAACTCGAGGTTTCAATGAATCTCGAAGTTTTGCATGTTCCTCAGTTCGGAAAATATATTTTAAGAAAATGTTCGTCCATCCATCTGTCTGTCCGTGACAAATAATCCTGAAAACCATTTTGAGTTAGATGGAAGACATTTTATGCACGATCTTTGTAACAAATTTGTAGATTTCAATTAAGTTTTGAGTAAAATTGCTGAGTTGGGATAAACGAGTCTAAAACACAAATTCAATTTTCAGATGCCATTAACCGCATTCTACGCATTAATCGCCAAAAACCTCTCCAAGGTTAGGATAAATTCAGTATAAAAAAATTCTCGTCAGAGTTTAATATTCTGTAACTATTGTACGTTAGTTTCGTGCAAGACGCTCTTTGGGATCATATCTTTACTTAAAAAGTATTTGAGAAAGTTTTATAGAGACTACTTTTTATTATTAGGTGCTTTTAGTTTTTTTTTAATCAAAAGGTCAAATTTTTAAGGACGCTTTCATCTGAATAAGGCATCTGTTATGTTAAAAAAAGAGAACAGCATTTTTAAAACCTTAATAAGCTCATAACATAATATCTCATCTTACAATTTCATCCTAAAAATCTAGCTCATAACATAAAGTCTCATTTTATTTTTTCACGCTAAAAGTTTAATTCATAACATAATGTCTCATCTTATTCTTTCAACCATTCCAAAAGTGAGAAAAAATATCCGAAACATCTGCTAACTTTTTCTCCCTCAGCGAGTCGCTGTGTACATTTCTTATGATGAAAAGTCAAAAGCTTAGAGGCTCTTTAGCGCAACCCAATGTTTCCCTAAAGATGACAATTCTATTTTCGGAAGGCGGGAAAAAGTGGGGGGGGGGGAATACATATTTTCCCAAACCCTTCAGTGGGGGTAAAGAACCCCATCTGGTTTACCTAAAATAAACGACACTTCAAACCACATTTCGCAAAACGAACGCAAGAAAACACCGCTTCTTTTAACGGAACAATTCGTGCGTCAGAAATGGAGACATTGTTCTATGATTTTCGAAGTCGAAAATCGTCTGCTTGCGAACAATGTGTTTAATACGTTCCAAGTTGTACTTCATGGCCCATAAAATTTTTATCACCAATCAAAGAATGGAGAAAACGAGTAGAATTTATCGAAATATTGTGCATCAGACGATTTTATATTTCAGAGAAGTAATATCACTTTTCACAAACAATAATGCTTTTTCGGACATTTCGAAAAAAATGAAATCGTTTGGTCGCTTGTAAATGTTGAATAGAGTTTTCATCAAAAAGCGTTGGCACATTTCGTTTTATTGTTATTGCTAACGGAATAAGATTTTGGTGCGGATCAGACAATCAACGTAATTCTTTATGATTAGGAATGCAATTTAAAAATTTAATTCTTATTTAGGTCAGCAAAGCAATTTTTTATTTTAAATTTTTTTTATTCAATAATTATTACAAAAATATTAAGTATCGAAGAATTATTGATTTTTCGCAAGAACTGAATTCACATTCTTCATCTTAACATGAAAAATATTGAAATCCTTGCATTTTATCGACTGAGCTACTTACTTATTGATTTCAGTCTTCATTACAAACTGCTGAAACTCAATTTAAAGTATTAAATTTAATTAATGAATTAATATTTTAAAAAAACATCGTGACATCTGATATAAGTTTTAAAAAAATGCATTTGAACTTGAGTGAATGAATAAAAAGTATTTTATTAACGATTGAAAATTTGAACCAGATATGTATGAATATATATGGAGAATATGAACTAATAGTAGGAATTGAAAAAAAGATGGGGGGGGGGAGTTCAAATCGAGAGAAACATCGAAAAATTAGGTCATATTAAGAATTAGCTTAAAAAATAATTGAAAATAGGAGGTATTATCTGATTGAAATTCAGATAATACATCATTTTTAATTACTTAACTAATATGACTAGTATTTATATTTATAGAAATAAAATTTTGCACTCGATTTGTGCTAAATACAAAAAAGTTTAATTTCTCTTCTTTTTTTTTAACACTTTGATACAAATTTTGAATTTCAAGTACTTCTAAACTTAAACTTTATTTTCGAGTATGAAAAAATTTCTAAACTCCTGTTAAAAGCATACTTCAACAAAGTAAGATAAGCTGAATTCATGCCAAAACACGGTTTTTTTTTTTTTTTTTTTTTTTTTTTTTTTTTTTTTTAGTGAATGTCCATCTACCTGTGTGTTTGTCCATATATGACAAAGATAAATCAAAAACGCTTTGGGTTAAATGTTTGAAATTTATTATATGAAATTTGCAGATATCTATCAAATTTTGATCAAGGCCCATTCAGAGAAAATGTATCGCTTCGGCCGTACGAATATGAGTTAACATGCTAACTACAAAATGAAGAAATCTAGATGAATAAGAATAGGAACTCCAATTTTGAGCTGAATAAAAATAAATAAAAGGTTTGACCGTCTGTTTGCCTGCATTTTCAAAAAAATACGCAAACTCGATCATTCAAAAAAGCAATGACTTAAATATATCAAATTTGGTATTGGATTTTGGGACTACAAGTGCAGCTTTGGATCAAATCTTTGCTTTAATCAGTTGAAAAAACAACGTATTTAAAATACATGTTCGATTTTCAGAATTAATAGAAACAAATTACCAAGGATGACACGATAAATTCAGTAAAAATGGTAAATTTATGCCCAAAATTAATACTTCGTAAGTATTACACGCTAATGCGATGTAAGGCGCTCTATGGCATGGGAAGTTATTAGAAGGGATACGAGAAAGTTTTGGGAAGAACACTGCCACTGGTTATTACAGATAAATTGATTAATTATTTTTTCACCAACTAGTAAGGTATTCGAGAAAGATTTCAATTCAACGTTTCATAATATTTTAATAATGAGTTAAAAATTAAAATTTTGTGAATAATTAATTGAACAAATTTCTGCTCTGTGTTAAATGCTATTTTCAAACATTATTTCATTAAATTTATAAATTTCTCTATATCATTCTATACACTCATCTGGGTCATGATAAAAAGTTTATTTTGTTTACTTGCTCTATATCTACTGAGTCCAAGCACCTTGCATACATTAGCAAGAGGAGGAAATTGAAGAAGCCGTTAAGAATGCATATGGATGAGGGGGAAAAAGGTAGTGAAATTTGATTGGTGACATGGAACAGCTTGTTCAACATTCACAAGTACATGACCTACTAAACACCTATATCACCATAAACCTAATATGTTGTCACTGTACTAAATAATGAGCTTTTCATATTTCTCAAATATTACCTTTTTTAAAAAAAACTGATTCATAAATTTTCATTAAAATATAAAATATGGAGGTGATGAAGAAATTTATTAATGCCCATTTTCAATATATATAAAATAAAAAGGTTTGGTTGGTATACAAGAAAACAAGTAGTATAAAAAAAAAAGGTACTTTTCCTTTATACCGGCGCAAATCTCGCCAAGCAAACTTGGCAACAGCACAAAGTCGTCAGTTTGGTGTAAGCAACAAAATGGCCGTGACTTTCTTTAAAAATGCAGCGGCAAAAGGTTACCGACGGCGATATTCCGTTTGGTGTTGATTGCATCATTATTGGCGACTTTTCGCCTGCGCCAGTATTATGGAAAAGTACCAAAAAATAAAGTCAGTTCCTACTTAATCAAAAATTTATTGATATTATCAAGAATTGAACTTAAATTCTTCACCTTCACGTGAAAAATATTGAAATCCTTGCATTTTACCGATTGAGCTACTGAATGACGATTTCAGTTTTCATTGCAAACTGTTAAAACTTTATTTAAACTGTTAGAAATTAAATTAAATTTATGAATTAATATTTAAAAAACTGTATTAACATCAAGTGTCATCCACTCCAAGTTTAAATACATGCGTTTGAACTTGAGTACATGAATAAAAAAGTATTTTATTAACGATTGAAAATTTGAGCAAGATATATAAATATATATATATATATATATAGGGAAAGTGTGAACTAATAGTAGGAATTGAAAAAAGAAAAAAAAAATCGCCTTCAATCTTGATTCGATTAAACATTTTGTAATATTTTAAATAGTGGAAAATTTTCCCATGTTTCTGCATAAAATTACTAACAATATTTATTCGCTAATTATATGGAACTTGTTATTAAACGATGAATTTTATTTACATGTGAAACTAAAATAAGTGCAACTTTTTCTTCTTAATGTGTAATTAATATACAAGACGAGCTAATTTTATCTATTTATTTATGACTATGTGTTATTCATCATGTTACTGCCACAGAAGAAATATTTTTTAGAAATATCATTTGAAATTTGAACTAATTACCTGCTTAGTTAGGAATATAAAAGAATATTTATTTTTCTGTCAGCAAGGAATAAATTCATAGAAAGTGAATTATATATAGGAGAATTAAAGATAATATTTTTTTACTTTATTATTAAAGAGGAGTTTAAACTATATAAATTACATCTTTATTAAAAACAAATAAATTTCTTGGCTCGAGTCATGAGCATTCAATATATAACTTGGCAGCTGAAAAACATAGATTAATGTGTAATTAATATACAAGACAAGCTAATTAAGAAAAAAGAGCACACTAAATAAGAAAAAAAAATCATTTATATAAATGAAACATATTTTCAAACTATCACCTGCGTTCGTATTTATAATTCCAATTTAGGGTTCTTCAATGTTTCACGCACGCGCAAAAAAAAAAAAAAAAAAAAAAAAAAAAAACCGACTTTTTACAGTATAATAGTATTTATTGCATTAAATTAAATCACATTTAAACTGTAACGAATTCTCGATTGGTATTTTTCACTTTATGAAAGAGAGCGTCTTCATTTGATGTCTCCCTTAAGAAAACCAGCATTTAAAGTTCAAAGACATTTCAGTTATTATTATGAGAGAAGATGATGTTGTTTTGGGTTGAGGTTTTTTGAATCCTCAAAATGCGTAGGCAACAAACTGGTATCAATTTTTTGCTTTTAAAATTATTAGAAAATAATGCAGAAGGTTGTTATATCGCTGACTAAAGTTAAAACTTTATATCTAATTATTCATTCTCTGAATTCTAAAAGAATGATCTAAATTCATTTAAGTCTTTAACCTCCTTAATCCAATTTGAAACAATCACGAGACTATCAGATTATGCACATCGATAATATATATATATATAATCATAAAATTATTAAAACAATCAAAACCCATTTCTTGGTCAACAAAAATTAATTGGAATCCTTGCTTGAAAGTGGCCCTTGACGAAGTTTTCAGGCTGGGTTCTTTTTCTATTGGTTATTGTTTTGATTCGGTTGTCTTATTTTGTTAATTATATAAGGAGAGAGGTTTTGTAATTGCTTCAAACCGGTTTAGACTGGTTAATGACTTAAATTAATTAAGACAAATAATGACTTAAAACAATGTTTTTACATGACAGCTTGAAATTTGCAATCGCAGATTTTTTTTTCTCGTTTTCTTCAGCTTTATGTCAACAAGCAGAAAGTCTGAATCTTCTATAATGTGATCATTTTTGGTTTCATAAACCAATGGTATAAAACAAATAAAATATTTAGATAGCCAATCCATTAAATTAGTTAATCTGGGAAAAATTAGAAGAAAAAAGACAAAATTTAGTGAAACAAAGGCTCGAAAACCAAAGGCAGCATCCAAATAGGCGTTATTCAAGGTTCCATATTTTGTTCACATAGTTGTTTTGTTTCAATGCTCTAAGGTCATTTCTTTTATATGTGAGAAAATAAAAGAGAAAAACGAGTTACGGTCAGTTTAAATAAATGCACGAAAAGGGAATATTTTTCGTACATATGCATATCGAAATAATAAAAATTCCTTTTTTGCAAACACTTCGAATCGAGAAGGCCAAGCTTTAATGACCAGTAAAGTACCATTTATATATGTTTTAAAAGGCCGATACTGACATGAAAAGACGTATATTCAAAATCTCAATAACGACTTCGGTTATAGCAAATTTAATGCAACCAAGACAAACTCATGTAAAAGTAATAATTTATTTTTTATTTTCTCTTATACATAGAATAGACAAAGTAGAAAAATCGCTAAAAAATTCGAAGAGATTTCGACGAATATCCAGATTTCACTACTATCTAAGTTCGAAAAATGTACTTTTGGAAAATGTCAGTATATCTGTGACAAAGATAACTCATAAACGCTTTGTGTTTAAAAGAATGAAAACTGGTATGCGGTCTTTGCACCAAAATCGCAGATTTCAATCAAATTTTAAGCAAAATCCGTTCAGAGAAACTCTGGCTGTCTATCAGTTTAAATATAAATGTAGGAATTGGGTGGGACAGAATGCCCATCCAACCACATTTAGTTCAGTGTCTAGGGTCACTGAATGAAGAAAAAGAAGCTTTTGAACATGAAAGAAATTTATTTACAGTAAAGAAAAAGACATTTACAATTACTACAGGACTATTTACAACAGAGAAAAAAAAAGAAAAAAAAAAGAATTACTTATAGATGCCGCCAAGAGTTGTTTCATGGCGAAACTACGTTACGTTTTTTAAAGATGCATGATCGGAACGATACGAACCCTCTCTGATCCCTATCTGGCGAGCGAATGCGCAGTTCGCTCTTTCTCAAATTCTGACGTCACACGTCTTGGATTGAGGTTCAGCGATATTTTGATACCCGTGGTGACATCTATTGCAACAAATTGGAAAAATATTTAACAGCAAAACTAAATATTTAACAGGAATGGCCGCTGATTAAATCTCTACATAAATTAATACAATGAAGACAAAAATTCGAGGAGAGAGAGATGGATAAGATTCATTCAATGATTTAACATCTACGACGTAGATATATATTCAATTTTGAGCTAAATTCAACAAGAGGTTGGTCATCTATCGATTAGCAATTCCAAAAGTATATAAACGAGATACATTAAAAACGCACTTATTTAATGACATCAAATTTGGTATTCGATTTGGTAATTATACGTTGCGATTTTTTTGCGATAAATCTTTAGCCTGAGATTAACATGCACACATCAGAAAATCGAATTTATATTTGGATTCCTTTTTGTCTGACTGATTTTCATTGAAATTTGAAACAGAACGACATTTTTAGTCATAAGATTCATTTTCATTTGTTTCAATCATTGCTCTTTCGAGTTGTAGTACTTGTATGTATGCAAAAGTATAGACCAGCAAATGATCAATACTTTGACAGATTTAATTTAAGTATATAACTGATAAGTTTGGCAAATAATAGAACGAAAAACGAAGAATGAAATTGTTATATTTTCAATCATCACATTTACATGCATTCAAAAGTACATGTTAAAAATAATTAACACTTTGATGAATGTAAATTAAATTCAGATATACATTTTAAATAGCTAACCCGTGTAGCAAATTTTATCCATCTATTTCTTTTCGTTTTGCGTTCACTTATATTCAAACAGCTAGACAGACAAACTTCTTTGAACAGACTTCATTCAAAATTTATTCGAAATCTACTAATTTGGTATTAATAGTATATACAAAATTTCACTCGTCTAGCTCAAAATGTCTTTTTTTTTAATTATTTTTATTCATAGACAAAGAAAAATAATTAACAAAAATATGAGAAATTTTGACAATCATAACACTTTTTTCTTGAATACTTCTTATACAAGAACGTTTTTTTAAAAATCAATTTTGGCATTTTTTTCCTTATAAGATCAAGAAGAAAAACAAATAAATACAAATAAAAGCATAAAAAAAATGCAAGATGCAAAAATACTTATTTAAATGGCAAGTATATCTGTAAATATCCAAAATGAAACAAGTTTTAATTATGAAAAGTGAACGATGATGAGCTATTGATTTTTTTAAATGTAAGTCAGAGTGTATTGAAATCATAAATTCATTATAGTTTCTTATTAAGGGATCTGAACTTGTATACTATTTCAATGACCAGAGCTTTAAAATTAAATCGAATAATCTTGAATTTTGCATCGAATTTTACCACCGATTATCGAATTTACCATCTTATTTCTAATGCATTTATTACATTGATTTTTACCTATAACTATATATCTGAAATTTAAAACGATGAATTACTATGCATAATGCTATGCATTTGTTATTTTCAAAATGGCCATATAGATTATGGGCATTATATTATATTTATGCTTTTTTATATATTCTTTCTTTTGCACTTTCTCTAATTCAAATTATAATTAGATAAAAATTTAAAAATTGTAATTTTTAAAAAAAATCGAAAATTAACATTTTGTTATTTATGTTTGTGATCATCACTCTAAACCACTTTGAGCTAAACGGATGAAGTTTGGCTAAAAAATATAACCTTACATTTATAAATTTATCAAATTTTGAGTGGAATCCATTCAGGGGAAGTCTTTATGTCCGAGTACAAGTGAGCCTGATAGCTGAAAAATTGATTGAAGCAAGACGGATAAAATGTGATACTCAGAATAAGCGTCATAAATGAATGAAATTTTGTATGTGATTTTGTGACTACTCTTGTAATTCCATATCAAATTTTGGGTTCAGTAGGTCGAAATAAAAATGTATATTCGATTTTCTGGTATATTTCTCTGAGATTAATTTCCAATGATCGCACGGCAATTCTATAAAATCGCTAGAGCTACACCGAAGCATCGATCTTTGATGTTTGCCAGTAGTATGAAGCTAATAGACAAATTCCGGTTTTCTTTATTATACTATAAAGCGTACAACTCTTATGTGTGAAAATAAAAATCTGAGCACTCTTGCTGTGTATGCCTTGTCCAAGATCCACTAATTTAAATTTAAGTAGAGAGAATACTTTTATAACAGTTATTGTATTAAAAAAAACATTCTTGTTGGATAAATAAATCATTATTTGTTTTAGTTTTTTTAAAAATTAACTCATTTATTTCTATACACATTTTTATCCAGTATTATTTTTTCCTTTTGAATCAGTGTTCTAGGTCGAAGTAAAAAAAAATAAACATTTTTAATTTTAAAAAGTTATATGTTAACAAATTAAGTAAACAAATAAAATCATTATTTGTTTCGGATTTTTAAAAAAAATTAAGTAATTTATTTTCACAATACACTTTTATCCTATATTCTTTCTCTTTAATTAGTGTTTTAATTCGAAGCCTCGAAAAAAAAAAGGTTCATTCTAACTTAAAAACAGTTTACTGATATAGGAACAAATTAAGGTTAGAAGCAGGCAGCTTAGAACGAATCTTTAAGACAATAATATAACTTTTTCACAGTTTACTAGCGAATCGATATGCTGTTTTTAATTTGAATCCTTCTAAAATCACTTTAGATGTATTTATTTGTTTAAATCGGATTGACGAAATATAGCTAAAATCTTGGCTTATTTGTTTTCGGGTTTATAAATAGCAATTTTCTTTTCTTTATTATAAACTTTGAAACGGTGATTTAATTTTAACATTCAAGATTGCGTAACTAATGATTAGATTTTTTGTGTAATACATTGTCACTGTTGATTATTCTACTGTGAAAGATTCGTGAGAATTAAAAAAAAATAATAAGATGTCTTAAAGATTGACAATTTTATACTTTGCTTGAACTTCAACTTTGAGCAACTTAATCATTTTTTAGAACTGAATTCAGGTCTCTTTCAAGCAAAGAAAAGTATTATTTTTAATTAAGACCAAAGTATAAGTATTATTTTTTAATTCAAAATCAAAATAAGGGAAATCAATAAGATACAGAAAAAAAATTACTGAAATTATGTTTTTAATTTCTTGGTTTTACAATGCATTTAATGTGTATGTGTAACAAACTATTTAATGTATGAAATCCATGAAAGAATATCAAATAAAATAAAATCGTCCATAAAATAGACAAACGATATCCATAAAATATCGTCTGTCTAAGCGAAATAAAAAAATAACCATAAAATCAAACAAAGAAGAAAATTATTGGAAGCAAAAATCACAGAGAAAGGGATCACCTTCTCTGTGGCAAAAATATCCCAATTTATATACTTTTTTTAAAGAGCATTTATAAGAACTATCGTTTTTTTTTATTGAAATTCTTATAAGGAAACTTTCTGATCTATATTCTTTTATTTAAACATTTTTACAAAATTTATCAAAATCTTTTTCACTTATGAATATGTTTTCTGACTCTACACATATGAGCCTATTTATTATTTGTATTAAAAAGTGATTTAAAACATTACTATCGAGATTTTTAAATAATATCTTTCTTTAATCAAAGAAACAAAAAATTCTTTCAATTATGTAGGCAAATTCATTTCTTACATTTTTTTAAAACTAAAATAATACCGATATATTTTTTTATAATTCAAAAAAAGGAAATTAATGTTATGCTAAACTGATGAAACACTATTAACTAAAATGATACAAAAAGTGAAAAATTAAAAAGAAATTATTTTAATAAAAAGTAAAAGTTAATAAATATTAAAAAAATAATTTTAAAAATATGTATCAACAAAGGAAATATATTAAAGAGAATTTCTGCATTATTTTTATTTACATGGTTAAATAAATTTGAATAGCAAAAAGTGAACCATGCATTGCTTAATTTAAAAGTCGAATGGATGATTCTTTTAAGAAAGAAAGATCATATAGAAAAATGCATAGTCAGTATTTTTAAAGAAATTACCGGATTTTGATTAATTATTTCATACAGTTTGAACAAAAATTCTTTAGTAAAATAAATTATTTCTTCATAATTAAAATCGATCAAAAATTTATAAACAATAAAAATATTAATTTGTTTATAAACGATACTGATATCAAATCAATATCTATTAATATTAAATATCATTTATGAGACAAGGAGATTGATTGTATAGCAATAAATATTAGAAATAAAATACCATGCCAAAACGAAATAAAAAAAATAAGATAAATTTAAACATAAATAAAATTATTGGATGCAACAATATAAACACTCACCTTCAACCAACGATGTCTACAAGTCTAAAGACAGAGTAGCATATCCAAAGTCATCCAAGAGGGGAAAATTTTCACTTCATAAAAAAAAGAAAATAAAACCCTGCTATTTTGCAAGTTTACGAAACATTTCAAATCAATCGTCTTTCCTGGAAAAAGCACGGCTGCATAATAATTATCTGTCCTTCCGTCGTCGGCCAATTCGTGTTCTATCAATCACACGGAGGAAAAAGGTAAATAACGGACGCGACTTCACCTTTGAAAGGCGCTCGCGGAGAAATAAATCAACAACCTGTTGCTTTGTTACGAAATCGATGCCTCAGTCTGTTGTGAAGAAGATACTCGAGTGAACAGTTGCGATTCGAGGATGAACTGAAGAGAAAAAGCAGGAATCACCTTTCGAGCTGTTCGTTGATTAAAGCTTGCAACCACACCGCCATCTATAGGAGAGACAGAGAACTTCCTGAGGTGCAGAAAAGGGTTTTAGGATTCAAAAGCGCATAAATACCTGTGCGACTTTTGAACAATATATATTGATATAAAATAGCATTAAAAATGTTGTAAATTATTTAACTAATTAAAGAATCTAAAGATAAGAATATAACTGGTTAAAAAAATTAATTGAATACTTCAAAAATTTTGTTTTGTCTTTTCCTCGTTAAGATAAGCATTACGCCTGAATATCTTTTCGTCAAATATATGACAAAATCATCAAATATCTCACAAATATTATTTTAACTTAATCGAAATAGATTAAAATAAATCATTTAAAAAATAAATTTATTTTTTTCTCCTACCATATATTTAATAAGATAATAATATATATATATATATATATATTCATTTTTTGTCGGCTTTTCTTTTGAAATTCAATTAAATTTAAAGAACGGCGGAGAATGCTCAAAAATTCCATAAAAACTAATATTTCAAAAGTCTTGCATAACTAGGAGTGTACATATGTACAAGGTCAAAGTTTAGGGGCAGCCAATTTAAATACAGCCAAGAAGGTAGTGTGTTTGAGTTCATTTTATATTTTAATGTTTTTTCATTAATATTCGTACGAGACTGCAAGGATTAAAGTTCTTCTGAGTAGGCATTATTGAGACTCATGAGAAACCCAGTGTGTTTTCCACGATATATTTTCGCATACTCTCTGAAACAGGGGTTATTCTCTTCTCCATAAAAAAATTAAGAACTTCGAGAAAAGTTGTAAACGCTCAGACTTTTATTTTCAGAAACCAGCACATGAGAATTTTATGTTTCATAATAATAAAGAAAACCGAATATACATTCTTTTCTTTCGAGTTCTGGTGTTTGCAATGAACATAAAAGCGCAGACCGATTTTGTCAGGTTTGGTTTATAATTTAATAAGGATCTGTAATTCAGATGAAATATATGTATACCAAATTTTACTTATCTAGCTGTTAGAACTTTGTAGATAGTGTCTTGAAACATTCCAGAAAGACTTTTTTATGAATGAATTTCGTTCAAAATTTAATAAGAAAAAACAACAACAATTTGTTATAAAGATTTTGGAATAACAATTTGGTTATGGTATATGATCGAAATTTAAGAGAAGAATTGTATAGTTTTGATGATTAAGAAAAATTAAGATTGATATTATTTTTGATGATAAAAAACAGAAAAAAGTATTTAAACTAATATTGATTAAACCATTATAGGAAACGTGAAAGTGTGTAAGAAGTCTTAAAATAAGACCCAAAAACTTTTGGTGTCAAAATGACTCATTTTTAATAAAAATTGCCAAAAATAAATGATTTTTAAAGCTTCCAAATTGTTTTGAATTGTATAATGTCCTATCTTATAAGCTCATAATAATATCGTTTGATTCAAATTCATAACAATATTTTCTTGCATAAAAATATCGTTTGATAAATTTACCATATTTTATGGATAAAAAAATGCTGATAGAGGAAACAAATTTCCTAGATTTATTCACTTCAACTGAAATACAATATAATATATTTAATATTATGTAGTATACTTACTGTGAATACTATGTAGTAGTATTACATATTGCTACATAGTAATTATATACTATTTAGTAATAAGTAGTATATTAATAGTAATATATTTAGTATAATTTACATATATTGGATAATATTTATTTCGCCATTTTTAAGAAGACAGCAATTACTAGTTTGTTTTCTAATTTTTGTTTGAACTTAATTGAATGTAAGTAAGTATTTACAAGAAATAAATAAATAAATTATTAAAACTCAGGTTTGAAAGCATTTGCTGCATAATAATTCTGAAGAAAGAAAGGAAAATCGCTATTTTTTCCCTCAAATTAACAATGCAATTCTGAATCGTATTCTTTTTCCTTCATTTGCATGTATTTAGGGACAGTTAAAAAATAAGAATAATTTTATGCTTTAGATTATTGCCTCATACTTAGCTGCGAATAACCAAAGGAATATTATTTCGTGTTTGTGTTGTTTATATTCAATAATTAATACTTTAGACAAAAATAACATTAAAAAAATCTCTCCCAAATATAAAAATACAAGCAGTACCTGCTCAGAGTTGTCCATGGTATAGCATCCAAAAAGAAAAATTGTCTTTAAACTTAAGTCTCGATATGACATGGGTATGTTAGCAACATCGAACAACACAAAACGCATTTAGAAATTGTCAAAAATAGATTTAAAACAATTTTTATGGAACACATTCTGAAATATGTAGACTGCTAAAAGGTAAAAATATGATATGCCAGCAGACAAAACAGTTCACTAAATGTATGCAATAGAAATGCTGTTTTAAAATTAATATTTTCCAATTCTTCTTCCTCTGTCTCAAATTTAAATGTTTCTTTGTCAGCAGATATGCAATTATTTCGCTCCTCAAGAACTCATAATTCAGATTCATTCTGTTTCCGCAATTCAGTTGTAATGTGATTTAAAGTAAGGCGGTTATTTCGCTCATAAAAAGACCCTCCTTCGCTATGTGTGAACATTCATTTTCCGATATTCGCTAACCGAACTTTTCTTTTCTCTTCATTTTACTTATCGAAGTTTTTTGGCTTTTAATGTGTTCCAGTCAAGGTTGGATTTCCTTCTTTGAGGCGTAATGAGTTTTGAACCGCTGTGTAAAATCATATGTAAACAAAGAAACGTATTGCATATGAATACTACAGCTCTTGCTATTTGCATATGCGCAGTTTGAGGTTTTCGAGCAAGCGCGGAATAATTAAAATCGCTATTATAAAACTCCCTTTTTTTATTTTGATATGACTTTAATGTACTAAAACTTTCCTTAATAAATGCTGTAAAAAATGGTATAACATCTCCAATATCCGTTAACTATTTCTTGACTTTTTGTGGTTCAACTAAACAGACGCTTTTAGGAATCTTCATTTTATACTATGAATAGATATAATTTTCTTTGTTTCCAGATAATAATCCCTTTTTGACGTAAAACTATCCTTAATTCCTTGAAGTAGGAATTAGTTTAACCCTTTAGTTAGAGGACTATTCCTATTTGCAACGTTTATCATTATTTCAATCCATATCTGTATCAGTTATAAGTATGTATGCTAATTGGTGCTCTACATGCAATAGTTTTTGTCCTACAGCTGATAAATTTGAACATTGATTTCGAAATTTGGAATATATATCTAGGATAGATTTTTCAAAAAAAATGTTATTAAAACATCTAGTGATATTTTAAGGGGACGGGCGAGGTTGCCTGTATTAATTTCCAAAATTAGTGTTCAAGAATAAATCTTGACTCAATTTAAAATTCACGAAATTCTCCTTATAATAAAACTAGTTTCATAATTATACAATTCTATTCTTTTCCTGAATCTTGACAATTTGAAAAAAATATTTTCTGCATATAGTCCAAAATAAAATTCTGTCGCTATAGGATATAAACTTCTTTCCTTTCGAAGCAGCCAGTCATTAATGAATAAATCTTGCCTCAATTTAAAATTTACGAAATTGTCCTTATAATGAAACTAGTTTCATAATTCTATAATTATCTTCCTGTATTTTGACAATTTTTAACAAAAATTATTTTCTGCTTATAATCCAAAATAAAATTCTTTCGCAATAGAATATAAACTTTCTTTTCGAAGCAGCCAGTCATTAATTTTTGCTAATAATAATACAAAAAACACTTGACATACTGTAACATGTCTATGAGCTGCTTTTAAATTAATTTCCACTTTGATTATTACAAATTTAAATATTTAAATTCACGTGTTTCTCGGTACAAATCGGCCACTAATTTTATGAAAGGATTAAAATCGTTTCAGATCTGTTATCCGAAATTATTATTCTGTATTGTGAGAAAATTATCCGAGTAAGCAATAAAATATTAAAAGTGGATGCGAGAGAATTATGTCGTTTTTGTTTTCCGTTATGGCTTATTTGTACCATGTGGCGTGCAGTCCTAAAAATAGGTACAGACTGCTTGTCACCACGTGACTTCCTAATGCCCGCGAGCTTGGGTTATCGAATAATGTTAGCTTTTGGGGGTGAGAAAGAGGGATCTAAAACAAGTATTAGTCACAGATGAGTGGTTGTTATTCCTCTGAGTAAACAAACCCAAATTTTAGCAAAGCTGACAGTGAAATTTTCTGTTGGTTAAATATAAAGTTGAAAATAATTTCTTTAAAATATTTTTTATCAATATAAATATAAATGGATGTTTGTTCGTACGTCTCTTATGTGCGGTCGTACTCCTCATCCGATTGCACTTACTTACACTTATTTGTTTCTTCTGAAAATGGAAGAACAAAAAAATATTGCTCACCCTAAAGTCTTGAATAATAAAGTTTAAAAAAATAGAATTATTATTAACGCTTCTCTTTATATATAACTCAATTTCAACGAATGTTTTCATTTCTGATACGAAAATAAATATTTTTCCTGTCATTCCTAATTAAAGAGGACAGTTATTTTAAATTCCAAATGATATTTCCAAAATTATTTCTTTTGCGATAGTAACGCGCCGGGTACCATTTAGTCTGAACTATAAAGTATAAAGCCAATGTCTCGTTATTGGAGCTATCAAAATAATGCGTTAAATATTGAAATCAAAGTCCAAATTAACAAAACCAGACCCTGGTCAGAGATCCGGACAATTCATCCTTTCTGTTTCACATTTAAACGAACTTAAATAAATTATCATACAATGGTGAAGCAACAAATCAGTTGCACGCAGTTAACTTCTCTTCCGCCACCTCCAAGAAACTTCACATATTTCGCCTAAAAAAATTGCTTACACGAGGCGAGTTTAAATAATCGCCAAATTTGCACTGTAGTTGCTGCCAACCACTTATCGCAAAACTTGCAAAAAAAAAAAAAAAAAAAAAAAAAAGTCGGGTTTGTTTACGTAAGATAATAGGGCGAAGGTGAAAAAAAAAAGGACACCATAAAATTCTGATCCGAAATAAATTTCTATAAGGATCTTTTCCAACTGTCTAACAGAGGTAAATATCGTCCCCTTCCCCTATTTAAAACATGATGCTTTGGGCGACTGATTGGTTTTTAAAGATTAATGTTTCAATTAACGTTTAAATTAACGCTTAACGTTTCAATTAAATATTTTCTATATGTCTTAATGATTTCTTCTGGAAAATATTCTTTAATTTCAAATTTTGATAGTCATATAGCTCATTTTGTTTCAGAAACATCAATCCGAACCGTTTACTGAGCTATGTATTTTTATTTTGTAATTTTTTAATCTGATTTCCAAAAAAATAAACTCATAAACAAAACTGTAATGGCTTTATTTAAAAATCCCTGTTCTCAGAAAGATTTTTTAAAGTAGTCACCTACCTTAAGATATGTTTAAATATTTTTAAGAAATTAATTTAAAAAAAAAACTCAGATCACTGGATTAAATTTTAAAAAATTTAAATGACACGAACATCATTTGTGCGCTTTATTATTTTCAGAAGTTGTCTCTGAAAAACATTTAGCTTAAATTTTAATTACTAAAAATTTTAGTTATAATTTAATAAAAATTGCTATAAGATGCTCTTATCCTACTTTTTAAAAGTGTATCTGAGTCAAACCGCGTAATTCTATTTCAAATGGTCTAGCCTTAAAGCGTCAACACTTAAAGTGACTCCAAAAATATTTAAAAAAAAATGTCTTGTAGATGTGTTCATATCTGAAAATTTATTTAACCACTTCTCTAATAGATTTTTTTTGAAAAAAATTGCAAAAAATATTCACATTAATTTTTTATTATCATTAAACCTAAGGAAACGAAACAAAGCAAAATATGTAGGTTTTAAGTTAAATTTTTAATTTTTTTATGGGTGTAAAAACCTTTAGTTTTTTTATTAGTTTACTATATGAAAAAATGTTAAATATAGTCTTTGTATGATAGTTTTTGAAACAAGGGCCAACACAAAGTGATGATATTCTATATAGTAGTATCTAGTCTCTTTTCTTACTGATTTAACTCTGGGATCTCTTTTAATGGGAGTACAGAGAACATTGTCTCTTTGAATGTGATTTTTTTTTCTGTAACAGGAATCGTTGTTTGAAAAATCATCGCTTTCGCTGTCTTGCAACATTGCTATTATTTTACTTTTTTTTCAATGCAACAGTCCTTCTTTATATATTACTAATCCACAAGCCAACGCATACAATACAATAGGGAAAATTCGACAATGCCATTCCCTCCAAAAGAACCATAGAAACCAACAAAACTTGGCAAACTGCCAATCAAAGCTGAATATTTCCTTTCATTTCCTCCAGGCCTAGTAAAACCGTGATGAAGCAAATCATACTGATAAATTCTGCCTCACCCGAGTTTTTTCGGGATTTTAAACTGCAATATATACGAACCCAAGATAACTCGGTATAATCAGACAAGCGGTTTTATTATAATATATGCAAATTTTGATTAAATTATAATCATTTTTAAACAATTATTCAAATTCAATAATTTTCATGCTTATTTACTAGAGATGTGAATCGAACCAGGGGAGACCACCATGAATTTCAAGAAGCTTCAGGCATGTTGGTTGTAAAAGTTTACTTTGAATATTGATGATATATACCACAGAGCAAGTTTGAGAAATTTAAATAATTAAAAGTTATTTTAAAATTTTGTCCCTTTTCGTTCATAAATTCACTGCAAAAAACTCTAAACCATCTTAAAAATTAATCATTATTTATAATAGAACCAACTTAGTTTTGAAATTTACTTTCTGAATTTCAGATATTTTTTAAAGTTTTTTATTCATTGTGATGATGAAGATGTGTCCTTGTTACACGGAAAGTAGATGCAGTAAAATTTCTGAAGATAAAGACCTCTGAGCGCCCGAGAGTGGAAGTCTGACTTCTAGTTCAAATGAAGATAACAGTCACATTCGCTTGCACTTCCCCTTTTTACATGGGGGCTCACTCATTCATCTCACAAGGGAAGACCAAACATGCCTGAACTGTAGTACCCGGGGGGCCCAAATCATGGTTAATATACGCTACCCCTATGCCAGGATGCCGATAGGTTCCGGTATTTTGTTTGTAAAAGCTTACTTTGGAGATTGATGATACATACCTCGGAGCAAATTTTAAAAATTCAAATAATTAAAAATTATTTTAAAATTTGCCACTTTTCTTTCATAAGTTCCGTGCAAAACTCTCAACATCATTTTAAAATACAAATCATATTTACATTAATTATGAAACCAATTTAGCTGTAAAATTTTCTTTATGAATTTTGATAATTTTAAAAGTTTTTATGCACTGCTTACAACATTGTTTAAATTTAAAATTTATGCGTTATTTCTACAAATATTTAATGGTTTTTAAATTTGCTTAAACACAAAATAATGAAACTAATTCTTCCTTACTTTATAATTAATGAATGAAAACTGTTTATTTTTTCATATTTTTTGGCAATGCCATTATGTTTTTTTTTAATCTCCCTTTATTTCAACCCTTTTTTGTATTATATATTTACTATTTTTATTTTCATATTACAAGATGCTGCTGTTGTTTCTTATGGTACTCGCTATTGGACAAGCCCTCTGTTATGAAAATAGCGATTTAAGCCGATAGGGTGCGTCTCTTGCTTTAGTAGTGCCAACTACAGGCAAAAGTACGACTTTGCCACTCGCGCATCACTCATTCGCTTACACAATCTTTTTTTTTTTTTTTTACAGGAGGGCACATTCACATATCTCAAGATAGAACAGAAGACGAACAACCATGCTCAATCCGAGGCTGAAACCCAGGATGCCCAGATGATGGGGATACTCCTATGTCAGGAAGTCGGTTTTCAAATATATTGATAATACTGAAAGAATTATACCTGCTACTCTTTAATCTCTTTTTAAGCATTTCCAGTTTGCTTAAGCTTTTATTTGAGATGCTCCTTTAATTCATGCACAATGCATTGTTGTCATTTTAAGGCTGGAATTAATTGCGTGGTTTGTATAAGAAAGTGAAGTTAATCGCTTGAGAAAATGCACGATTGCATTTTAAATGACACGGATAGTTACGTTTGCACGTAAATATGACGTCATTTGATTTGGGTAGTTCACGTAATGCTATTAAAATAAAACAGGTTAAAAGTTTATCACAATTTGATGCTTAAAGACATTTTAAAGAACCACGTATTAGAGGTTATGCATCAGAGATTATGCAAAACCGATATCTTTGTCGAATTAGCAGATTACAGGAAGGCAAGTTAATGGCTAAAATCATTGATTTAGCATTATTATTACACATCTCTCTGGGTTTTTTTTAAAAATTTTGCTCTAGCAGTACCTGCACAGCGTTGCCAGTGGCACAACATCCAAGAGGAATTTTTATTTTTATTTAAACTTGCCTTGTTCATTCCGTCTCTGTAATTCAATTGCAGTGCGATTTAAATCGAGTGCAACAGTACAACAGTTATATCAAATCGCAGTGCGATTTAAAGTTGATATTGTTTGCAAGTTATATTGGCTAAGCTAATCACTTCGCTCCTCATGAGATTTATTCTGCCTTCGTAATTCGATTTCAGTGCAGTTTAAAGAGAGTCGTTTACTTCGCTCAACATAATACATTCCTTCCCTAAGTGTGGACATACTTTCGCTGATTTCGCTAATCTAACTTTGTGACCGGTGGTTGGTGGGTCCTAATTAAGATAAGCCTTCTTGTGTAACAATAATTTATTATTAAAACATATAAGGTTACGTTACACACAGACACAAACAGAGAGTGGACAAAAACACGTCAACACATAACGATAACAGAGGCTTAACTGACTGTTTCTCTAAGCACTCGCCAGAGGGCGGCGTGTAATGAGTGAATCATAGTGTAGGGGGAAAAAGAGAGTGCTGCAACTTTTCATTTATTCTATATTTTCCTTACCACGCAACAAGCAAAACGTTTTGGCATTCAATGTACTCCGACCAAGGGTGAGTTTCCTTTTTTTTTTTTTTTTTTGACATAAAGAATTTTGAATCGTTGTTTAAATCAGATGTAAACAAAGAAATGTATCGCTCATGCATACTACAGATCTTGCCATTTGCGCATGGTCAGCTTGAGGTTTTCGCAAAGCACATATACTACTGTTTTTACGCATGCGCGAATCGTAGTAAGAAAATAATTAAAATTGCAGTTCTCAAGCTCTTTTTTTTATTATTTTTTTAACTTTTAATCTCAAATCATCAATACACTAAAAACTTCTCTAATAAATGCCCTACAAAATAGTACAAATATCTCCAATATCAGTTCAGTATTTTTCTCTTTTAAACATACAGAAGTCTTCATTTTATACTACGTATAGATTTAATTACTTTTTTTTTTACACGCCTGATTATCTAAAACTTTTTTGATGCTTCAATGATTAAATTTAGCCTTCAAAATCAGAATTCATATTTGAATGTCTTCATTTTCCCGTGTTTAGGTGAGATTTATATAATTACTAGCCGCCTTTGGCGACCAGCTGGTTCGCCATGAGTAATGCGTTCTAAAATTTTCAATTAAAATCACATATTCATAAGCCTTGAAGTAATTCGGGGCATTGATTGGCCTGAAATTAACATTTTCTTTAAGATGATGGACAGAAAGTTCTAAAAGAACACGTTTTCCTAAAAATATTCTTTAATTTTATAAATCAGTCAGTTTTAATTATTGGTTATGCTTCCAAAATATTAAAAGTGTTTTTTTCGTTGATGTTGCCAAAGTATTAAATATGTTTTTTTCGGTGATGTTGCCAAAATGTTGAATATGTTTTTTAAAGAAAGCGAAAAAGGGAAAAAATTTATTGAATTAATGATACAGATATTGCAAACGTTTATAGAAATATGCCATTAAGTCGGGATTTCAATGCATATCCTGTCTAAATTCAATCAGGTTTACCATAAATAAAGAAAATTTGTTGAATTAATAATATAGATATTGCAAACGATTATAGAAACCTTTGCTTTGCATTTAGTTTTTTAGAAAATATCACATTTTATATTTCTTTTATTTTATCCAGTCACGTGCTAAAAAAACATGGTTAAAATATTTCTTTAAAAATTCGTTAAAAATAGGAGCTTAAGCTATACACTAAAACACTGATCCATTAAAAAGCAAATTTTTTTAATCTTTAGCTTGATGTAAAAATCCTGTTTGTGCGATCATATTTTCGGAAGTTATAGCGGAAAAACGTCAAAATTTCGCTTAAATTTTAATTAATTCAAATTCTAATTAAAAATTCGAAAAAGGGCTCCGAGGTGCACATTCCGGACCTCCAAGGTATACATGTACCAAATTTGGTAGCTGTAGGTCCAACAGTCTGGCCTGTAGAGCGTCAACACACATACACACACACGCACGCACACACACACACGCACGCACGCACACACATTGAACTTTATTATAAGTATAGATTATTATATTATATTACACTTAGAGCAGCTTTGGGCGGTATCACTAGCAATACTAGTTTGATAACTTGATAAGATTTATGATTTTCTTAACAGAATATTAAATCGTGAAAAATCAAATTATTAAATCGTGATAGTTTTAATATGATTTATTTTAACAACGTTATATTATATAGTGTTTATTGTATATATGATCATTCCTATTAGTGTTGAGTGCCGTGGCGTTATAACGTCAGACAGGTAAACTATCTTTCAACTGCACGTGGTTTTCCGTGATGCTAGAATTTCACTTTCTTATTCTAATAAAATTCCAGGCGATATACGCAGTTCAAAAAAAAGAATATATTCTTCCATTGCTTTAAATAAAGCGGAGGTTGGTAGGAGGAGACGGAAATCAAGCAATTAAATTCTTGGTAAAATAATGAAAAGTATTATTTAAAATTAAATAATTTTAAAAAATCACCAAAATTTAAAAGAAAAAGGCTCTTAAAATTTTATTTAAAAAAAATCAGGATGAAATATCTGTAACAATACTATAAATGAGTTGAGTTTCATTTCAAGTATGAAAAATATTATTTTAAGATAAATTTAACCTATTTAAAAAATTTATTAAAAATTAAAATAATAATGCAAGATAAAATCAATCATTTAAATGAAAATATCAATTTTGAATTTAAGATAAGATGAGAATCATTTTGCACTTTGTTATTTTTTGAAAATAAAGCCTAAATATGCGAAATTTTCATTAATGTTTTAGTGAATTAAAATTCTAATTGAAATTTTTTCTGTCCTATAGAACACGAACGCATACATTCCACTTTATTAATAGTGGGGAAATATGACTAGTTTATTGAACCATAGGCGTTAAGAAAATTTAAATGAAGTTAAAGTTTTTGCCGAGTTTTCATTATACTTGTATTAAGTTGTAGCAGTAGCATTACTCTTTCCTTTTTGGTTAATAGTTGACGATGCCTGATTATGTACACATCCCATACGGCATTGCGATAATAATGAAAATGAGATGAGATGCTGTTCTGCTAAGGTGTGCGTGCGTTAATGTCTTGTATTTTTG
The DNA here is from genome assembly GCA_026543055.1 of Argiope trifasciata. Classification (NCBI taxonomy): domain Eukaryota; kingdom Metazoa; phylum Arthropoda; class Arachnida; order Araneae; family Araneidae; genus Argiope; species Argiope trifasciata. The sequence continues at coordinate 196,301 of JAPMOQ010036986.1, read as the reverse complement.
TGTTTGTTTTGTGTGAAGCCTAATCATTAAAGAAAGTTTACCGAAAACATACACCCAGTTGCTTCCACAGCACGGATAGTTATGATCTACATACCACCATAACGTTGAATATTTAACAAATACTTTGTTCCTTTTATGTAAACTTTAACTGCGTAATTTAAATAAATTTTTCAGATTCCCAAAAATTAAAATATTTCAAAGATAACTTGTTTATGAAAATTATTTATCGCCTTTTTGTAGAGTGTTCTATTGCGGAATTGATATTATATCATTCAAAATCATTTGCTGCATGAAAAAGTACCACGAAACGGCTGGGAAACAAATAAATGAAGAAATGTAATTCAGAAATCCACCTTAATTTAACAAATTTCAGAAAATTATACAATTAAAAGGCAATATGTTTTTTTTTTTGTAAATTATTAAAATTTTAATCAACTATTTTGTTATTCATTTTCATATGCTTAGAACATGAATTATATCTTATTTTAATCTGAATCAGAATGCTACCTACACTATGAGCTCAAGAACTAAGTAAAGAAACGTGCTTGACGAATGAAATCTGGTATGAAATTATAAATCAAAACTGTAAAATCGAATGAAATCTGTTTCGAGAATTACCTCTGTCTTTTCGTACACGATAATTATAACTGAACATTTTGAAAAGATTAAATTTAACTTACGATTTTCGTATTAGAATTGCAGATCTATACTAAGTTAAAATCTTTCCGATTAACTTTATTTTTCTTCTTTGTGAGTTTAGGAACATTATAACTGAAAAACATGATGTGACAGGTAAATGAAATTTGAGATATGACTTTCTCACTAAAATATATAAAGTCTTATGTCTAAAATTGCTGTGAAACTTTGTTACATATTGGGCAATATGAATATTTTTCAAATATGCATTAGAAAAAATATTTTTCCTTTGGGGAACTATGAAGTATTATTATTTTTTTTCGTCTTTTTTTCCAGTAAACTTTAAATCTTTAGATATTAAAAAAAGAAAAATAATTGCAAGTTGCGACTTTTAAGATCAGCTCTGATAAAAGTTTTTAGCATCTTGCTCTGCCTAAAAACGCCATTAATAATAAACCTCAAAAAATTTCATTACAAGTAAAATTCTGAATTGATATTTCATTTATAAAATTCTTTTAAAATTCAATTCCAATTTAATTTCTTATATTACTGATACATGTCTTATATTATCTAACATTATTTATGAGCAGGTGTCGAATCAGTTATCTTAGAGCTTGGCACCAAGCCTAGTGACTTGGAGATGGATTTGGCGACCAAATAGACATTATTAAAAAAAATTTAATTAATTAAATTTTGAAAAAAATCTGCATTGACATCAAGCTCTAACTATTTCAAGTTTTGAAAATTGTATTTGAACTCAAGTGAATGAATAAAAAGTATTTTATTAACTAATAGAAAATGAAAAATAAAGCATTTGTTAATAATTATGGACGTTACGATAAATCGCCAACTAAAGTTTTTCGCCATTTGCAAAATGTTGGCATTTTAAGTAAAATGGGTTTCGCGAAATATGAAAATAGCCAAGTAAACTGGGACCTGAAATAAATAAATAAAAATCAGGAATTTATGAAAAGATGAACTCCTTTTCTATATGAATTGCATATAGATTCATTTTATGTTTTTAATCTTATACTTAAAAAGGAACTCGTTTTCAAGAACAGTACTTCAAGTTTTATGAGAAGAAAAAAGAAAAGTTATTAAAAAATACACATGACTTTCACACTCATAATCGCACTTTTTCCTACTTTTTCTAATATAAATATGTATAAAAAATAGGTTAAAAATAGTACAGCTGTACACCTTTCACGCAAACAAAGCCCAATTTTCCAGAAGCCAAAAAGCACACTTTTTTTCCACCATCCATCACAATAACAATAGATGCGGCCGGCGAACACTTTTAGTTTCTTTGTCTCAAAACAACTTCTCAAAATCCCACATTCATTAGCGTGTTTCCAATTCTCCCACGACAGATAATTGCCTTGTTTGGGGTCAAACTACTTCCTTGTCATTATTTTCTGAAGGTGCCATTATCTGCTCCACCGAAAGTTCATGTTGCTCCGTGATGATGCCATTATTTATCGTATTAATACCGTTTGCAAAATCTCCAGATATGAAATCGTCTGCTCCGGAATTAAAAATGGATCTTGGCTTTCAGCTGTCTTTATTAATAATGGGACGGGCGTTTTAGATTGTGATGGCTGTTTGTTATGATAATGTCAGTTTTATAACAGATGTTTCGAAACAATGATATTAGTTGGCTATTAAATGATTCAGTAGTAGAAACACTTTTGTTCGAAAGAAGTATTAAAATCTTGAGAATAAGAAACAAGTCAGGAAGATTCAGAGATCAAATGCTTTTTTACCCTCTCATGGTTTTTCTATTTTTACAAATTCTTTGTGTCACTGTATTAGAACAATTAGATCCGAAGAATTATAATTTTTTTGATTAATTCATTGAATGGTCCATAAACGTTTAGAAGCGAAAACCTTTTGCGGGATTTTTTTAAGATTTGATCAAAATAGATTTTATCTGAAAGATGTATTTATTGCCGTAATGTGTTTTTATTGTATCTAGTAAAAGATTAAAAAAAATATTATTAGATAACATCAACATTTATATCTTACTTAGTGGTTTCCATCATTATATATATATGTTTATTGGCGAATAAAAATTGTCGATAATATTCTCCGAATAAGGTCACATATGCTCATGTTCGCAAACAAGCGAAAACATATATATTTTCTTTATAAAATGTTGATGTAAAAATATTTAGCAACTGAAATGATTAGAATAAATTTACAATAAAATTTGGGAAATATTGACAGGAACAGTAATTATTTTATTTCCCCATCTGTATTCAGAGCCTGACTAAGGCAGATGCATACAGGGCAGTTGGCCCGGGACCTCACATTTGAGCAGGATCCCAAATCGAATAGAAACGTTTTACGTTTCCTCTTTTAGTGAACCATTTTAAATAAAATGTCAGTACAGTGTAACGAAGATTCTGTTATATACAAATGTTTAAGATAGTTAAAGATATCATCAAGGGATAAATAGTTTACCGATCTTATTGTTTATATATGGACGCGATAATTAAAAAAAACCTAGTTTAAGTGAATTTTAGTTAACGTTAAAATTGTATGCGTCATCTTTTAAACCAAATTTGACAAAGGGTTGATTGTTCATCGATTTCAATATACTCTTTTTTGAAAAAGCACAGTTTTGGTGTTGAAATTATTGTTTTTCTTTTTTAAGATTAAAAAATCTTTTAATGTATGCGATAAGGTTGAAAGCATGAATTTGGATGAAAATTCTCATTTTTATTTCTTTACAATTTCAAAAAACAGGCAAGCTTTTTATTTCCAGGGATGCATTATTTTGTCTCTATGTCAGTTAGAAGTCAATTTATAACAAACTATTCACATGTAAGTGATGCTTATTTATAAGCATTTGAAAACTTTAAATGCATTTTCTGAAGAAAGAGTTTTTCATATTACTACTGTACGAATATCGTCTTATCTAAAAAAATAATAAAAAATCAAGATATCTTAGTAAAATTAGGGCTCGTTATGTCATGCATAATGTAATGAATTGTGAAGTTTATGCTTTAGAAGTAGATTTGTGATTGTTTAATAAAATATTATTGGAAAAAAAATTCCAAAATTTCATAGATAATTTCGTGTACACAATTTTTTTATTTTTTATTTTTTAATAGAATTCTTAGATAATAGCTAGTGACACTCTGAGATACATTACACATGCAACGGTATATGGAAAAAGGAAAAGCTGTAACATTTTTTTTTCTCTTTATTTTGAGCAATTTTTTTATATCTAGAACAATTTTTTTGTGCTGATAAATGCTAAAATTTACATAAAAATAAGCTTTTTCTACAAAGTTTCATACATATTTAAATAATTCCAGTTTTATTCATCATTTTATCCTTATATTAATTTTTAAAAAGATCTTTTTTTTTCCCTTTCTTTTAATTTCTTTTTTTTTTTTTTTTGCAAAAAGTTTCTTTGAACCCATTTGGATACCTTAATTTATCTTATGTTATGAAATCTGTAATAACATTGTAAAAATATTGAAATGCAATAAAATTTTAATATAATCAGTTTACAAAATCAGAATTGCCAATCACAAAATCCCAGATGGGGAAATATTTTTTCGTTATTAAAGAAACACTAACTTCCTTTTCATATTCAAGGCAAACGTGTGGTTTACTTTCGCGAAAATAGGTTTCCTCTGATTTCAGAAATGCAAGGAAATTTTAAGAATTGTTTATTTCGAGATTGATTTTTTCAGATGTATACATTTCTGAGAATTTTCTCGCATTTTCCTTAGTAGTCTGTATTTCTGATTCTTACAACTTGAAACCTTCAATCGCTATAAATAGCCATTCGATAGATTTGCATATAAATTTGAAATTTTCGTATCTTTTTCAAAACTATTGCCTTGTATTCCGAGAGTATGATTATTTTAAGAGAAAACAAGTCATTTGATTCGAATTATAAACTGATACGAATAATAAAAGCAACCACAATAAAAAATGAGTTAAAAAGAAAGGAGAGATTCGAGCGTATCAAAGAGATGTTTTCTCGCTTTTTTAATCCTACTCACCTTGAAGCTTAACGAACTGTTAGTAATGATTTGAATCAAATGAAGCATAACAAGAAAGTTAATTTTCATAATCCACATATGGAAATTAATTTTGTGGCAAATAAAATACAAAAAAAATTGTGAGAAATTAATAAAAAAATTAAAAAGTAAAATTAAAATAATTAAAAATAAAATAGTGCAAAAATTAAAGATTATTGATAAACCAATTTTTTTAAAATCGTTGTCCGACCATAATTTAATGGTTTTAAAGAACTATTTTTATTTTTTCGTATACATAAAATAGAGAAAGCATAGTAATCGTCAAAAAATTTGGATTGGGGACTTGGACGATTCTCCACATTTTAGAGGTCCCCAAGTATGAAAAATGTCCGTCTATCTACCTGTGACAACGAATATTCTCAATTGCTTTGAACTGGGCGGTTGAAATTTGCTAAATGGTTTTTACATTAAATTTACAATGTTCAGTCTGTTTTCATGTAAAATGTGTTCAGAGGATATATATCTGTCCAGTTTTTCATACATAATTTAACTCGTTTATTACAAAACAAAGAAAGATATATAGACAAAATTTAGTTTTTAGATTTAACATCTATAGTGTAAGCATTCCTCAAATTTTGAGCCAAATTGAACTACGGGTTGATTATCTGTTGGTACGTACTTTCATATCTAATACTATAATACAAGGAATGGTTGCCAAGTCGAAAATCGCCCCAGAATTAATAAACTCCGGTGAACTTGGGGGTCTGGGTTTTTTGGCCACGTGGAATCGATTGGCGCCGCTTTTGAAGCGATACGGTCGAGCAGTTCGGAGTTACAGATAGGATATTTTCAAACATTATTAGTTCGCCATAATGGCTATAGATGGCAGCACGTAAATTTTCTTTGTCTATTGCCTAATAGGTTTCAAGCAGTAACGTGCTTTTGATTAATGTTTATTATGTTTATGCTGTTATAGGTTTATAATATGTTTCTTATGTATGTATATATGTTTGGTTTTTCTAAATAAATTTGTCAAAAATATTGAACTTCAACACACTTCAATCTTTACCTTTGTATAGAATAGTTCCCTTTCCAAACTCTAACTTTGTTTAGAATAGTTTACAATGGTGCACTTTAACTGGTTATCTTTTCACCAATGCTTTCACAAATTTTCTTAGGGCATGTATTGTTTTGATAAATCACAATTGAAAATTTAAATCTTCGAGTTAGCTTCGATACCTGTTTTCTCCGAGCGGAGCTCGGTCACCCGCTGGTACACGTAAACGCAATAATTCAAAAATACGATTACTTAAATTAATATCAATTTGGTACAGGATTTTGTAACTACAAAAGTGCAAAAGTTTTGTTTCGATCGGGTGAGAAAATCATATTTGAGAGATAAATTCAATTTTTTGACTTATTTAACTGTATGCCAATGATTAATTGACATATAATTCCTCAAGAATGACACTATAAATACAGAAAAGAAATTCTAAATTCATGCCAAAAATTAATATTTCTGTTTGCACATTAATGACACGTAACGTGTTCTCTGACAAGACAGATTTATTTGAGCACATGTTAGAAAGTTTTGTGGTAACCACTCCCGCTCTTTTGAGATTATTATAATTTCGTATATTTTCAACATCATTTCTGAATGCCACCAGTTTATGCTGCTGATCATAATAAACATTTTTTATTTATCTTTAATATTCATTTTATTACTTTATTTATATATTTAGTACTGCATACACTGTCAAAATCAAATACATACAGTCATATCACTTGGATTTCCTGACAAAGATGAAGCGTGGTCATGAAAATTTCCTCACGAAATTTTTAAAAGAACAAGACGCTATGGAATGGAAGTTTAAATATATTCAGGGCTCATCTGGGGCTATACACCAGAGACGCGGAAGAAAGAGTGGTGTTGGAATGTATTTCCTTATTTTATTCAATAATATTATTTTAAATTTCCTTGTTTTAGGATTTCATGGCATTTTAGAGTTAATTTTTTTTGTTCCGATTTTTAAAATGATTTTTTTTTTAAGTTTAGCTGTTTCATTTCATTTGTTAAACTTTATTACGTATTTATTCTTGAGACAGTTTCCATGCAACTTGAGATGTTGCCACATATTACACCTGAAATTTGTAATTATTTTATTTTATCACAAAAACTAGAGTCAGTTGTATAAAAAAACAATACGAAATCTGGAATCATTACCCCGACTTTATCTCATAATCTTAAAATCATTGGAATATCCTTGACAATAAAATCTATTCTCATCAATATAGGAAATTGCTTTTCTGTGCGTATTAAATTGTACATTTGCAATATTATTAATCAGGAATATTTTAAAAATATTATTCCATAATCTTTACGTAGAAATATTATTTTTGCCTGACGTAGAAAAATGCATCATGAAGTAAATTAATTGAAAAAGTTTTCAGAAGTAAACGATAATTTTTTTTTTCTTCTTCTTATACATTTAAAAATTATAGAAAGCAGCATTAGTCAGTAATGAAGTCGAAAACAAAGTAATTCGTTTCAGTTATACTAAAGAACGTATTAGACACCATAGAAATCAGGTTTGCTAATTCATTTTCAATAAGTCAAACAGAACAATTCTGAGGAGGGTTTCATAGGTCGTTACATTCTTCTTATTACTGAAAATTCGGATACCAAATGACGCATTCTTTTTGATTGGAGTATTGTTCTTTTAGTTAAATACTAGAATTCTAACAGAATGGGACAATGCTGCATTTTACAAGTTGAAATACCAGTTCAGTATTATGAGACTTTTAAATCAACAACAAACCGCTTTGCTCTACTTCTAAGATTTAAATTACATAAAACGGAAATTAAATACTGTTTTTAAATAATTTATCTTTCCTCAACAGTTAACATGAATTTTAAAATGGACAATTGCTTCTGGACCATGTTAAAAGCACGACATCACGCAAAAGTAACAAGATAATCATAGCCATTGAGTCGTTCTGAAATAAGGAAAAAGTTAAATGTCCCATTTGAACAATAAGAAAAACAAGCAAATGATTTTTTCCCTGTGTATTTAAAATCTTTCGACCGAATCTTTGTTTCTTGCGTTCAATTTCGAATAATAATTCATTTGCATAATTTTGATCTTCTGTATTATTATTTTAATGCTTAAAGTAATTTATTGCCATGTATTCAACAATATGAGATTAAACAATGAACTAATCAAGTAGATATATAAAATAATTTTAAAAGAATAAAGACGATTTATTTTATTAATTCTTAAAGTATAAACATATATTTTATATCGATTACAGGCAAATTATTTTAATTGTAATTATGATTACTCTTATTTTGTGATGTTCAAACTCATTATTTTTATTTGATTTCGAGTCAAAGGTGAAAGAAATAAAAGTCGGCTTATTTTAACCACTTGTATAATGAACAAACATAATTAGGTTTTTATTCGTGTACTAAAAAAGGATGCATGACGCATTTATTTTAAAAAGCATAGCGGTAACTTCAAAGATGCTGAAATGGCTTCATCTATTACTATTTATAAACGATATACAATATTTTTTTAATTTAAAAAATAATCTTTAAACATTCATTCTTTAACTAAAGCAAGCTGAAAAAAGAATTCGGTAACTTTTAGAGCTGAAATTAATTTATTATACTTTTAAAATACCTGTTTCTAAAACTTGATATGGTGATAATATAGTCTATAGAAAACTAGTATACACATGCACACATTCTTCTTTGTAATTAGCAGAAGTATGTCTGTTGTAAAATGGAAATTAAATAACTTCACTCACCAATTTTTAAGCAAAATATTAATGCTTTTGTTAAAACAATTAAGATTTTAGTAAAAACTTTTATTTTGATACTTTAGAAGGAAGATAAAATATTTTGTAATTAATCGTAAATCCCCCCCCCCACAAAACATTCTATGAAAATTAGAATTATAATTCAATGTTTGTACTAAAATAGCTACTAATAACGCCACCAATAAGTTTTAGAAAGTTAGATTTATAACTTAACTCATTATGCATGCCTAAAAATGCCTCAAACAGATTTCATTCTCGGGATCGCGAATAGTTTCCATTGAGTTTTACACTCTACGTTTTTGAAAAAAAATATGTGTGCAATGTTCTTCAATATAAATACAAAAATCAAAAGAAAAGCAGCTTGTCACTATCCGGGTCTTTGGCTTCCATAGAAAAGGGTTTCAAATGAAATGAAATTTTTAATTAGCGTAAAGTTCTTGATGAAAATTATAATACTGACATTCTAATCTAGAAATTACAGTTGAGACTTCGCTCTATTATATTTCTGCCCATTTCGCTAATGAATTAGATAATCTGCAATTTTACAAAATTACTGAAATATAGACTGAATTTTTTAAAGAAGATGTAAGAAAGAAAGTACAAAGAAAATTGCATCTATATACCAAAGACACCTTGTACATTAAAAATAACTGATTATATACTTTCAAAGCTCAACTTAATCGTGACCAAGACAATAATTATTTTTGAATATAATAAAAATCTTTTATTATAATCAATCTATACTTTATTATAGTATACTATATTATATTTTATCTATACTTTATTATATTATTCAATTTATATTATACTTTATTTTATTATCTAATCTTTTATTATGTTTAGTCTTTTCATCAAATGAAAATCGTTTTCTTGTTTTAAAAACTCTAAAAATATATCGCTATAATTTAAAGAATGAGTTAAATTTGCGTAAGTGCTCAATACGTTTAAAATCAACGATTAAAAAAAGTCAGGGTAGGGGAATGAAGAATGAGTTTTTATATTCAGTCCTATTTTTAAAATATTCATTTGAATGAAAATACGGCAGATGAAAATAAATACATCTTTAAGTAAACACATCATTTGACTGGATGTTTTTTTTCTAGTATTTCGTATGTTTATTTTCATTGGATAAATTTTAATAATATTAATAATTTTTGAATAATTGTTCTAATATCTGGTTTAAGAACAGAACTGCAGAACAAAAGCAAAAATAATTTGAGTGGAAAAAGAATAGCCTGGAATAACATTTTTCCTTTTCGTAATTTGTTATTGTACTGCTTCTGAATATTAAGGTTCTTTGAGATTTAATTAATAAAGGCATCACGAGAAAAAAATATTGAAAAGATAAAAGATTTAAGAAATTACTGAATAGCAACATCAACTGAATGTTAAGAATGAAATTAGTTGTAATTCCCAGAAGTAAATTATTTATTAAAGAATTTGTGTATAATATCCAATGATTAGAATCCTAACTGATAATGAAGAACTGTTCCAGTTGGATTAACTCTCTTAATTTTTAAAAATATAATTTAAAACATCACGAATTTTATTCGTAACTTATCCTTTAACCCCCTGAAGTAAATAATTTTCATAATTCCTTTATATTTCCTCTCATATTATACATTCATCCAGTTTTATTGTAATCCAGATATATTTTTTTCTAGTTTTTATCATTACTTGCTATGCTGTATGTATTCGCATTTTGTCGTTTGTTTGTTTCTTTCAAATTGATTGCTGCTTTTTTGTAATAGTCTTCCTACATGTATACCAAACCGGAAAGGGGGTCACATGAACTCTAGAAACGTGTGTGTGTTTCGGTGTTAGATGTTAAGTGTTAATGAAAGTTTTAATATTAATGAGGATATCTAAATTACTGTAATTTATTTCCTTCTCAAAGATCCAAGGCCATTTAAATCGTCTTTATAGTTTTGACTCCAAATATTAGAAAGCGCCTTTTAATGATGCATTTAATACTTATTTAAAAATGTGATTATGTTCTTCCACGAAAACAATATGTTAATACATAAATTTAAAAAAATTTTGTAGCAAAAAAGTTTTTTTTTATTTTATATTTATTTTTGAGCTTTTGATTTCATTTTATTTAGAGTTTATTCTTTGGCTGATTAATTAGAATATTTCGTTCATCAGTATTTTTGTCAAACAATGATAATTACAAAAATATAGTTTTTTTTTCTATTTTGTTCCATTTCACTTTTGAAACAGTACTAAACAACACTCGTGCATCACAAGGAATAGTGGGGAGGGGATGCTGAATCAGAGTCCAGTGAATTCGAAAAGAAAACAATTCACATGAAAAATACGGTCAAGAACAGTGTGATCACCCCATGTCACACCCCCGCAGCTTTAACCAATCACGTCACAGCTGTATTATTATCATTCCGAGTGGCTTCACGGAGCAAACCATAACCACACGCTACATGCCTGGGGTAGATGTCAGAATTGTAAGGACGGGAACAGGTTCCATTGTTCAGAGCCGTCACTGAAAAGGATATTCCAACGTTTGGGGCAATTGTTTTATTATTCGACATGGTCAGATCCGCTGTTAGAATTGTGTTCGTCTAGAAAGTATCCATGAGAAAGAAAAGAATGTTTGTGTCATTTCGAACCGAACATGTAGTGCAGGATTAGAATTTATCTTTTAGGATGGGAATGTTTGGTTTGGAAACTAGATTCCACGAGTGATTTTGGTGTAAAATCTTGACAAATGATACTTGAGATAAAATAATCGTGCTTTTCCCCTTTAGGGAGCTCTTTGCGTCCGATTGAGAAATCTGTATAGCATATGATAAATCAAAAGTTAAAATTGCGAATGTTGAGATTCTAGAAAGGTAGACTTGTTTCGTCAAAATCAAACCAATGGAAAAAATTGCACTGCAAGCGATTATTGGACTAAAAAAAAAAATAATAATTGAGGTTCATTCGCTTTCAATGAAAATATCGTGTTCAGTGCGTTATTACTTTTTTATATTTGAAATAAACAACGAGAAAGTATTGTTATAATCAAAAAATTAAAATTCTCGATTTTGACGAATTATTGCTTTTCAGACCTTCCTAAACTCGAGGGAAGGGAGCATAGTTTTGGAATTATGTCTATCTGTGAGCGCGATAATTCAAAAACGCTTTGAGCTAGATGCATGAAATTCGGTATATGATCCTACACTAATTTTGAGATTTCTGTCAAATTTAGGGTATAATATCTAAATGGAGAAATCCATACAGAGGAAGTTTGTCTATCCGGTTGTCAGAGGACCGATGAAAACGATAACTAGTTCAAAATATTTTTGCGTTATGATATTTAGAGAGACCTTCACAATTCCAAAGTTGCAGAAGGGGATAATAATTAAGGGAAGCCTGAAATGGAGCAATTCGTTTATATCTTCTAAGTTCTAATTTTTTTGTTCCCTCTTTTTATATTCCTCCTATACGAGAAAAGAATAAAATTTTCTAGATAAACCAATTTTATTTTTAAGACCGTTTTAAGGTATCACGCTTTCCCATGATCTGGGGGTCCCGGATTCGAGTCTCGGTTCGGGCATGGTTGTTCTTCTTCTATACTCTATCTATGAGGTGTGTAAATAGGTAGTAGGACAAATGAGTACTACCACTTTCGTACAGGTCATAAAAGGCGAATAAATCACTCTAAGTAAGCCCATTGAAAAAACGGAGGTAGGGAGTAATTAGTCTAGGTTTGCTAAAAACATGTTATCTGTTGGCAAGAGTATTTGGCGGGAAAGGGTATTGGCATTTTAACTAAGTTTTGATGCGTAAACATAAGAAAAAAACTTTTGTCTCTATGTGTACGAGATATGCTGACTCTACACACACCATGCCGTTTATCTATGAAATTTAGCAAATATTTACTTTAAAGGGTAGAAAAGGGATTTTTTTTAAAAAACAATTAATCCATAAAAAATAAAATAAATATTGACATTGACTTTATTTTCGTTATACTTTCTAAAAATTTACAGTAATATATATATATATATA
>JAPMOQ010036986.1:158175-178498 GCA_026543055.1 Argiope trifasciata | reverse complement strand
AGATTCCGTTTATCTTAAAAACGAAAACATGATACCTTAAAAACGATTATTACGTTTGAAACGTTGTATATTCGTTTCTTTAATTGTTCCAAAGGCAATAGACTAAAGAAATAACTTTGAATAAGTAATTTTTGTTTTAGAGTTGCCTCATGTAATTTTTCACAAAATTTGTAAAAAAAATTTTAGACATTATTAACTGTAACTAAATTTTTTTTTACTCTATTAGATATAACTTTTTTTTGAAAATGCATATATTTTTAGATTCTAGTTTATTCTGTAAAACTGTTGTGTATAAAAATAATTGGAATAAATGCGATAAATTTTTTGTTGAGCGTTTTGCTTTTTGGTACAATTTTCACTATTTTTTAACCAAATCGACACATTTTACAAAATCTCATCTGGCACAGAGTTTCCTGATCAATATTTTTCATTATCTGCAAACACATTGATCCAGAAAATGAACTGAAATAGCTCATTAGAGGAATTTTTTAAAAATTTGCCATAAAATCATGTATAGTTCTGAGTGTCCAGTTGATAATTCAATAGTTTTATATAATCAGAGAAATAGCAAATAGATTTTTTAATTAACACAAAAATTCTAATGATGATCAAGAGCAAATGAGATGTTCTGTCTATGTTCTGCTGAAAGCAATTGTAAGCTAATAAATTGCATGCAATTAATCAACTTAATTAATCAACTTTTCCATAGAAGATTGTATTTTTAAGGCAGTACATTAAGAGTTTCATAATTAAATAAAGTGGAAGATAGAAAAAAAATGGAATATTTAGTTTCAGAAAAGGAGAATAAAGGAGCCAGTGGAATTATTTGATTAAAATTTGATAACATGATTCAATAATAACTTTTAAAAACTTGTAATGTACTTCTAAAAGGCTACAAATATGTTTAAAAAATCATCTAAAAGTTAAAAAAAAAACATTTCGGGCAAACATTTTGAAGTCGGAACAAATCCGTTGAATAATCAGGTATCATAAATAAATAAAGTTACAACGGATTGATAAAAAGTTGTTTTTATTTTGTTACTACAACGTTTTAAGTTAACTAATTATACAGGAAATAAAATATTATCGCATATATGATGCTTTTATTATATACTTTCTTATCTTAGTAGTAGTTGTTTCTGACGGCACTTGTCCTTGACTAGCTGCTGACTAAGTCAGCAACTTAAGCTAATTTTTTTACGTCTCTTGTTTTTCAGTAGTGCCATCCAGGCCCAGAGTACAACTAGGCTATTCACGCGTCAAAACCCCTTTTTAGAGGTGGACTTCAGACATTCATCCACAGATGGTAATTTAGATTTTAACTAATCACCTTTGAACGAGTGCCCTCTTTGGTATTACTCACGACTTGGAAGGCTAAGGCTTTGTAACCACAACAGACTTATGCATGAACCAGTCACCATCACGCACGGGGAGTCTTCGGTTCGGCCTCACAACCTAAGGGTTGCGAATCCACTACCTCACCAGGTAGACTATCACGTACTTTAATGTTGGTAGAACTAATATTTTACAACAAAGCTTTAAACTTTGTATCTAATTTTTAGTAATAGTTATGTTAATAGTAAAAATATTTACAAAAAAAATCACCAAACTTTGTATCAATTTTTTAGAAATAGAAATATTAGTAGTGCCAATGTTTTACAATAAAGATTTAAACTTAACATCCAATTTTTTATTTAAGGTAACAACTTTCCCTTTCTTTCTTTTTATAAGATGGATAATATTATTAACTGTAACATCATTGAGATATGACATCGTATGGAATTTTTTTCATATCTTTAATTGCAATTATTTGAATAATATAAGATACCTCTAAATAAAACAGATGCGTTTATCTTTGAAACAGAATTTAAACAGATATAAAATTATGAATACATAAACTCACAACGCACGTAGTTCCATTCTGAAAACGCCATCAGAATATACAACCAGATCAAAGGTCGATCGCAGCGACCTCTCTGTCAGAGCAGGTGAAAAATTATCATAAATAAACCCACACTTATTCACAGCTACGATTCTTGAAATAGAAACGGTACAAGAAACTGCACTCCAGCGTCCATCCGAACTTTAAATTTATTCAGAACCACAAAAACAACGAGATGGGTGCTTCGAAAGTAGATTTTCTTCTGAGATAGCAAAGTTTCGAGACCCAGATGAAATGATAAGAATTTCTATTACCGTTATCATTGTTAAAAATAAAGATGATTATTGTTCGTTCTGGAGTCCCAGAAACGCTGAGGTGAAATTGGTGTGAGGAAGATGTTTCGATTGTATCATCCGTCAGTGGAAAAATGGAATAATTTTTTTTGAAGGGGGAGCGGGGTGGAAAATACGTCTTCGTTTATGATCGGTGGAACAATGAATCATGTTATCACATATCAATAACACGGAGAGGACAAACTGGATAAAGAATATTGAATGTCCTAAAAATTTCGTATGCAAGAAATTGACCTGACAATGGTTGTCAAGGTTGAAGCCTTTCGTTTCCTCACGTGGATTTCCAAGGTGGTTGAACCTATGGTGACGTCTTCATTTCTTCTCTTCTGACTTTTATTATTGAAACTAAATGAAGAATTTCATGAGATAACAATTTCTTATGTTTTATTCATGAAAAAAATTGCTTTTCAATAGAATCACCTTGCTTTTTAATTGAAAATTTCATTAAAACCCTGTTTAACGTCAATGTTGATAACGTCATACTTAAGTCATGTACTGTGTTGTGGGAAAATAAGAATCCATTTAATATTAAAGTGGGTTTACACTCAACCAATTATTAGATTCCAATTATCAGAGGAGGAAGACTGCGCATGCGCTGAAAGAGCGAACGATAGAAAATTCTTGCTTCAACGGGATAGGTACTTACTACTACACAGTTTCAGCGCTTGTGTGGTTTTACTGGATAGTTTGCAACTAACTGAGTGTAATTTACTCTTAGCACTAAACGGAATCATAGGACTCGTGTCCAAACACAAAGCTTTTTTAAATAATTGATTTTTAACTCAAAGATTGTTTGATAAAAGTTGTTATTATCTCTGTTGCACCTGAGATTATTTACTCTACATGAAAGGAATTGTCGGCGTCCTGTCTTAGGGGTAGCGCGTCTTCCCCGTGTTCCGGAGGCCCCGGATTTTCGAATCCTAGTTCGTGAAAGATTGTTCTTCTCTTGTGTTCTCTTTGTGAGGTTTGTGAATGAGCCCCCTGTAAAAAGGGGATGTGCAAGCGAATGTGTATGTGGGTTTTATCTTCATTTGTGCTATAAGTCAGACTTTTGCCTTCAGGTGCTCAGGGGTCTTTCCCTCAGAAACTACTACATCCAATTTCCGCATTAAATACGAACACGACATCGTTATCGTCGTCATTAATGGAAGGAATAACCTGCGCATTTGAGTTTTCTAAAAGATTCGAAATTTTGCAGCCGGATTTGGAGCTTAAATCAAAAATTCAAATGAAATAAAATCTTTTTTTACTCAAGCAAAGCCGTGAAAATAGTCACCTTAAAACTTTCTTGCATACTCTCTAATAAGCTTGTTATGCCATAGATCTCCTAGGATGACAATGGCGCACAATAATAAGCTTTGGCACGAATTTCGCATTTCTGCTGAATCTATTGTGTCATTCTTGATGGGTCATTCAGCGATTAATCGCTTGCGTGCTTTGATAATATCCGAAAATTGAGTTTTCTTTTAAGACACGAATTTTATATACTTAAGTCATTACGTTTTTGAGTTATCAAGTTTATATGTTTTTGGAAGTGCAGACAGACAGAATGTTATTCTAGAGTTGCATTCGGCTCAAAATTCCGAGAGGCGCTTATATAATTAAAGTTAAATCTGTGTACCAAAATTTTTCTGTCTAGCTCTCATCGTTTTTAATTATCTTGTTAACTTATATTAGAACATCCGGATAGACAGACTTGCTTTTAAGCGACTTTTGCTAAAAAAATGATAAAAATCAGCAAACTTAGTGTGGTGACTGGATACCAAATATCACCAGTCTAGCTCAAAGCGTTTTTTATTTATTTATGTATTTATCTTTGTCTATTTATCTTGTCAGGCGGACAATTTCCAAAAACGTTTTCTATTTTCGAATTCATGGTGA
Organism: Argiope trifasciata; assembly: GCA_026543055.1. Classification (NCBI taxonomy): domain Eukaryota; kingdom Metazoa; phylum Arthropoda; class Arachnida; order Araneae; family Araneidae; genus Argiope; species Argiope trifasciata. The sequence goes on along the minus strand of JAPMOQ010036986.1, from coordinate 174,382 downwards.
TCTAAAATGTGGAGTTTCATCAAAATCTCGAGTAAAATTTTTTAGGTGCTTACTGTACTCTATACCAGTGCTCCGCAACCGGTGTGTCGCGGCACACTGGTGTGTCATGAGCCAGATACAGGTGTGCCGCGGTCAAATGGCCCAACAACATTTAAGTATGTTTCAGCAGAAATTTGATCAATATTTTTATTCCATTAATACGGAACAATACGATTGGATTCGAAATCCTTTTGCAACCAATGCAATAAATTCTACGGAAGCACTGCCTCTACAAATTCGAGAGGAATTTACAGATTTAAATAAAGACAAAAATTATTAAAAAAAATTATACTTCTCCGAATTTCCATTAGATGTTTTCTGGATTTACGTTAAAAAAGAATGTCCTCACATTTCCTACAAAGCAATCTTAACATTACTTCCATTTTCGACGACATATTTATGTGAGCAAAGTTTTCAACTCTTGTATTAATTAAAAATGACAAGCGGTCATACTTAAAAGATCTTGACCAAGAACTTCGGGTCACGGTGTCAAATATTGAGCAGAATATAAAACTTTTGTGTTCATTGAAACAAGCTCAGGTATCACATTAATAATTATTATGATTGCGTAGAAATAAATATGTTATGGTTTTATGCATGTATACTTTTCAAATAAAAAAAACATTTATTGTAAAATTGTGTATTGTATTTGTGTATCAATGAATACCTGTATACTTTAGCTTCTGGTGTGCCGCGGAATTCTAGAAAGAAATAAGGTGCGTCGTAGGTGAGAAAAGGTTGCGGAGCACTGCTCTATACTACGAATACGAAAAAGTGAAGCTACAGTGAAAAAAAGAAACACGATATGCTGATTGTGCATATTAAAATCTTAGAAGAATCAAAGAATGAAACAAAATAGATCAATTATCTAAAGACATTTCTGCACTTTAAAATAAGTTTTAAATACATATAAAAAAGGATTACATTATAAATTTAACCCATACTCAGTTAAAAGACTGCCTAACAAAAGCGAACGCAAAAATGTTCAAAGAAAATTTGTTAACTTTGACTTTAGCAAAAGGGTGCGTGTGGTATATTTAAATTGGAGTAGGTTTAATGTTCCACTAAAAAATGGAATGAATACTCATTTTGTTTAAATTAATTTTGAATATTGATTAAAAAATATAAAAGGTAGTAAAGAGGGGATGAAATTAGAGTTATTGCAAACTTAATTCTTTAAGTTTTGAGAGGATGTAAAAATAATTTTTGTAAAGTGATTTATTTATAATTTATTGCAAGAAAACTTTAATTGCCTTAACCATCATTTAACCCTATTTAGAAATGAGTAGAAATTTGTGAAGAGAATAATTAATCATTGAAAAGGGCAAACGGGTCAAATTTTGTCAAATCTTTCAAGTAGAGGGGAATACTATAACGATTCAAACAAAAGATTTTATATGTATATATAAACTGTTTTAATTCCTCAATTATTTCTATCACTTTTGTAATGCACTTTTATTTTTAACTTATTTGTACCCGGCGCATTGCAACCGCAGAAGAAATCATCTTGGAAATACCATTTGGAATTCGAAATAATTATGCTGTTTGATTAAGAATGATATTTATTTTCTTGTCGGCAATGAATGCATTCATTGAAATTGAAGGATACATAAAGGAGAGGCTTAAATAGTATTTATTCTATTTTCAAAATTCCCTTCTATTGGGTTGTTCGGAAAGTCATTTCGTTTTTTTTTTGTCAAAATGAAAAGAAATTTTCGTTTAATGAATTAATTATTTATTAAATTATAAAATTGCCATTCTGGTCTAATACCTTTTGCCATATTTTTGGTAGTAACATGATTACACGCTCATAAAAGTTTTGGTCTTTGCTGTAAAAAAAACTGATCGAGGTGGTTTTTGGCCTCCTCATTTGAAGGAAAAATTTTGCAAATCAGTTCTGGTACTGATGTACTGTTAACACATCTTCTCCACACATATTGGCTAATTTATTTCTGGCTTGACAGCATTTTTACCTTTTATATAGCAAAAAAGAAAAAAATGAAGAACATGCTGTTTATTGCTCTCCATATTTAAAAGGGCACCATCCAAAAACTACTGCGAAGAATCAGCTGCACTTTTTCACACTCAAGCCTTGCTATATCAGCTCTTTAAACATAAAATTATTTTGCGGTTTAAGTATGAAATTGGGTGCGAAAAATGCAATTAAATCCTCTGTCGGGAAAAAACGAAATTACTTTCCGAATAACCTAATACAAAAAAAAAAAGTTCATTTTTATATATCAGATTTTATGAAAGAATTTTTCTAGCGTATCTCGCGATTCATTTAATATTCTTTCAGAATTCTCAAGTTTAATGTTAGAAAATATGATTAAATCATCTTGTTTCAAAATTGATTAAACATAGAAAATATACTTACCCCATAAAATCTTTAATATAATTTAAAAGATGATTTTTTGAAAACTAAGACTGTGCAAAATTATTTGCACTATAATATTTTTGGAAAATACTGTAAAAAACTCTGAGACTTTATTAAATGTTTAGTGGAAATTTAAAATCTACAGGACTGACTCCCCTAAAATTTGTTCGCACTCGCTCTAATAAGATCTGAATGACTCACATTGCATTTACGTACAATAGCTGCGAAATATTAATGTCAAGCTTGAATTTAGCATCTTTACAGAATCTGCTGTGTCTCTTGGAGAGTTATTTGGTGGTTAATGCATGGTTAGTAGATGCAGTAAGTAATCTGAAAACAACTTTTATGCTTCAGATGATTATATTATGCCTATAACCATCCCGTAACTGCAAGTAATAAGTAGTCGAAGTTTTTTCGGAATCCGATTAGAGGTACGGCAGAGCATAAGAGACATACAGACAAACATTTATTTTTATTCGTATACTAGCCGCCTTTGGCGACCAGCTGGTTCGCCATGAGTAATTCGTTCTAAAATTTTCAATTAAATCACATATTCATTAGCCTTGAAGTAATTCCGGGCATGTATTGGCCCGAAATTAATATTTTCTTTAAGATGATGGACGGAAAATTCTAAAAGTACACCTTTTCCTAATAATATTCTTTAATTTTATAAATCAGTCAGTTTGAACCATCGGGTATGCTTCCAAAATATTAAAAAAAAATTTCGATGATGTTGCCAAAATATTAAATATGTTTTTTTAAAGAAAGCGAGAAAGGGAAAAAAGTATTAAATTAATGATACAGATATTGCAAACGATTACATAAATATGCCATTAAGTCGGGATTTCAATGCATATCCTGTCTAAATTCAATCAGGTTTACTGCAAATAAAGAAGATTTATTGACTTAATGATATAGATATTGCTTTGCTTTGCATTTATTTTTTAAAGAAAATATCACATTTTATATTTATTTTATTTTATCCAGTCACGTGCTGACAGTTGCATTTCTGCAGATTTATTTTGCGATGATGTTTTTTTTAATTTGAACTTCCGTCATTGTTTTCTTTCATTTTATCCAGTCACGTGATAAAAAACATAGTTAAGATATTTCTTTAAAAATTCGTTAAAAATAGTAGCTTAAGTTATACATTAAAAACACTGATACCGCTGGAAAGCTAATTTTTTTAAATCTTTAAATTGATATAAAAATCATGTTTGTGCGATCATATTTTCGGAAGTTATAGCGGAAGAACGTTGAAATTTCTCTTAAATTTTAATTAATTCAAATTCTAATTAAAAATTCGAAAAAAGGGCTTCGAAGTGCACATTCCGGACCTCCAAGGTATACATGTACCAAATTTGGTAGCTGTAGGTCCAACGGTCTGGCCTGTAGAGCGCCAACACACACACACACACATTGAGCTTTATTATAAGTATAGAAGACGACGTTTTTGCCGGCCAGCTGGTTCACCAAAAATGCTGATCTATTTTATTTTAATTGAATCGCATGAAAATAAATTTATATTATTGATTCCAATGAATTAATTCAATAATTAATTCATTAATTACAGAATTAATTAATAATTGCAACTATATTATTTTAACTACATGTGATCTTTTATAGGGTACATGAATTTTTTGAATGAAAATAAACTTCATGACATCATAGTGCTTTTAAAAACCTATGTGCTACTTATTTATCTTCAAACTTTTAGAGCATTGTAATCCTTTTTCTATTTATCTTATAAAGTAAACTGATTTAAACCACTTTTTAAATATTTCAATAACAGAAAAAATGAAATAAATAAATATAGAAAGAAAGAAAGAAAATTGTTTTAACTTCAGAGCAACAATGTAGTCTGTTGTTGAAAATTAAACAAAAAAAAAATTAAAGCTATCAAATTTGAAAAATGGAATTAATACAAACTTTCAATTAGTATCATTAAAAAGATATTTTTTTAGATTCCGGAATGGTGTGAAATTTATTTTGTGCAGTAATATTTTAGGCAGTAATCACGGGAAAACGTTAAAAAACAGTTTAATTTTTAATTAATCCAAATTAAAATTTAAAAAACATCGCTCCGTGGCCTACAGTAAAAATAAATGCTCCAAATTATAAATGCCCCAAATTCTGTATTATGCGCAAAACGATCTGACCTGTACAGCACCAACACATGCAAAAACATTAATTTTTATTAGTAATAAATATAATAGAATTATTTAATTATCATATATATATATATATATATATATATATATATAAAGAGAGAGAGAGAGAGAGATTCTTTTTGATGTTACAGAGAAAAAAAGGAAACATTTCTGATAATTTTTAATAAATTGGTTATTTAATTACATAACTTTTTGCTTACAAATTGATCGCTGAAATTGATTAGTTTTTGATCAAGAACCACAACATTTATTAATGCGAGACTCTTAACTATACATGGGTGTATCATTACAAGCAATGGCAGGAATAATTTTTAGCATCAATAATATACTGAAACCCATTTATTGTTATTTTGTTATTGCTACAGGAGTAAATAGAAATGAAAGGATTTATAGCACGGTAGAACACAATTATCTTTTTAAATAATTCTCTTATGCAGCTTTTAAGAAATGATTTATTTAAATGTAAGATTTGGCAACAAATATAATATCTTTTTCCATTCAGATCATTTTCAAAAATGTAAAAGTATTCAGGTAGAATTGCAATTCTTTTTAGAAATCTTCCAGAAAAAAAAAATCAATATTTTTTAAATAATAAAGCGCAAACGATTTTTAAAAAATTGTGTTTGTATTCTGGTGAATAAATTTTCTTTCGACCAATGTATTCTCTCGTTGAATTCAGAATCGAAATCAAGCTGCATGATTCGTCATTTTTTATAAACTGAAATAAATTCTTTTCAGATGAACAATTACTGCTATTTCTGTAAGTAATCATGATAAATTAAATTTCCCCTCGAGTACGAAAGATGATGGCTTCGAAGAGTTGCCAAGTATAAAAAAATATAAGTTTTATGTCACTATAAACTTGTTCATTTTCTTTCTGTGTTTTCAAAATAAAACCTACCTTTCTACAAAGACTGATATTTTGGTTTATCTGCGACTTACGTAAACTTAAATTTTATTTTTTGGCTTACGATGGCATTTAAATGAGATTTCCTTTATCTGTGCTTTTGAGCTATTGGGTTAGCATGTTTTTGAATTAATAGACTTTTCGTAGCGCCATTCCGCCCAAAATTGAAAAGGAATTTTCCCATTTGTCAGACTGACATAAAATTCCAAGAAGCAATAAATCTGGAAATATGTACGATTTTTTTAAATCAAATATATTTAAAATGAGGGGACCCATTAAAATCTCGAGTTAAGATTATCTAACGATTACAGTGTACACTCTTTGAGTACGAAAGCGAAAAATAAATGCGAAATTAAGTATCCTTTCTTTTTTTTCAGGAGGAAAATGGATTAAATTCAGGATTTTACTCGTTAACTCGTTGTTGTTGTATTTGCATGTATTAGTTCTAACATTAAGAATTTCTCGGAAATTGCTGTTTTCAATTTTTTACGTCACCATTTCTTTGTATAGTTCATGTATCGAAAATATAGTCAAAATTCTTGGAATTCTAAGTAACTTTTATACTTCGATTAATTTAAAGGAGATTTTATTTGCTTGGTTTAATGTTATTAAAAAGATCTGAAATTATGACATATTTTCAAATCTATATTATATTTGTAAGGTATCATTTATATTTCTATTATAGTATTCTTTTAGTTAATCAATTTGTGAATAAAAACTCTGAAAAAGTCTTTATATTTAAAAAAGTTTCTGATAATTGTGAAATATGTTTCTGCATATTCTTTAAATATTTTTCAAGCAGCTCAGAAATGAAGATTTTATAAATGTTTTTTCCAATACGATCAACTTTTGTTCATTTGCATTATTATATCTGAGAGTCAAATATTAATGTAATTCTTCTATTAATTAAGTCCTCATAAACTGTAAACGTATATTTTGATGGCGAAATATACAGGATTTTTGTTTGTGATATAATGCATGTGAGTAATAATTTTTTATGAAACTGACATCGTGAGCATACCCCCCCCCCCAACTAGAACTTTAATTTTGAATACTTTTTGGAAAATATTTTAGTTCTAAATTAACACTTCATTCGCGATTCCAGATTTATAAATGTAAAAATTCCAAATAATTTATTAAAACGCCTTCAATCCAAATAAATTAAGTATCTAAATTTATTTGGAAATATTATTATTAATATGTCCGAATTCACATACACCATTTGTCATTCAGGAACAAATAATATTTATTTTATTTTCCAACAACTCCGAAAATGCAGTAATCGTTAGCTAGTTTTAAATAAATTTCAAACGATTAAGGAATGTAATTTTGTGTATTATTTCTTGCACTTGATTTACTTTTAATAACTAGTGCTGCTATCTCTTATGGGTAGATCTGACTACTTTTAATTTTTAGAAAAAGAAAAAAAAGAAAACCCAAAAAAAAAAAAAAAAAAAACAAAAAAAAACTCTTTATTTTCATTCACCAAATGTAATGATTGAACATTACAGGCTTGGTAATTTCTGGATGCTTTCAGAACTAAAGTGTGACTTTCTTATTATTTTATCATATATAAAATCTTAGTGATATAAGTTTATGATAAGTTATCTCAAAATTTAAAAGAAAATATCAGTACAATTTTTGACAAATATTGCCTCTATTCACAAAAATTAAGAAAGAACCACCTTGTAGCTTATTTTAAACTGTATGCATTGTTACAAAAGGGCTAGAGGTTCTTAAAAATGCTATAAAATGCTCCCACATTGATGAAATTGGTAATTGGTGGATATAATGGAAAGTGATCATTTATAGTACTTACTTTCAACAACTAAAATAAATTTGAAATTTTGAAATAATCTAAAAAACAAGAAATATTCCTGGTAATATAAAAGAATATAAGAATTTATCTGATTTATAAATTTTACAAATAAAATATGATCTCCTAGAATAACGTATTTCTCTCTCGCTCTTTTATAGTATCTTCTCTGAATATTAATCAACGCATATAAAATTAATTAAATAAAAATATTACATTTTCTTAATTCAGTAATATTAAATCGCAACACAGACTGAGAAAATCAAAAATTAATTTAGTCTGAAACAAAATTTTTTAAACATCGTTTAAATCCCGAATTGCAGAGTATTTTTTTAAAATTGAAATAAACATTATACTTAAATTTTTTATATAATTCCTTATTTTTTTGCAAAAATTCAATTAATTACTTATTCCTCTCCCTTTTTTTCTCTCTTAAGATAGTGAATATATTGACAACCTGTTAAAACTAATCTAATCTATCGATAAAAGATGGCAGCACTAGCAATTTAAATTTTGTTCTGAATGAATTATCTTGTTTACTCATTGAGATATAATAAGTTTGGAAGAATATTGCTCAATATTAGTAGCCATATAATTAATTTAAATAAATCGATTTTTGAAATTTCTAAGGAATAATTTAAACATATTTGATCATCTTGGGTATGAAAGTTTTTACGCATATTCATATATTTTTTATCATTTTTGGATCATAACTTTCCAAAAAGAAATTAGCTTTTTTTAAATAAAAAGTTCTCAAATTTTTTTTATTTTTGAAAAAAAATTAAAATTTAATTAATTTAAAGAAGGAGTGAAATTCAGACAAAAAAATTTGAAAATTGAAATACTAATTAAGCTACAGAATTATATATCTTTTTTCTTCTTTACATTTCGCATTTGTTCTTTCATTCGTGTATTCATAATGTTTGCGAGAGCATATAATTTGTAGACGGTGGCAGTGACAAAGATTTCTTCTCTATTGCCATACTTGGTGTAAACACATTTTTTTTAATCATGTGAGAACATGTTATTTTGGTGTGAGGAAAATTTTATTGCCTCAAAATTCATCAACCAGTTTAAACCGGTTTGAAATAATCACGAGATTATCAGATTACGCACGCATCGATATTTAGAAAACGATGGAATCGGTCGAGCACCCAAACTGTGTTTGCCAAAAAGAAAATAAATTTATATATATATAAGTAATAACTTAAATTTGAGTTCAACAGATGGCAGCACAAATGAATTCTCCAGATATGATTCTTATGAAAGTTACCACATAGATGGATATTAAAATAAAATGGACGGGAGATATAATGTATTTTAATGTATTATAGTCGCTGTTTGATAAATTGAAAAGTATACAAGGATAGGAAAGTCTAGTTGTCAGTTTCAGTAACAACTCGGTCATTTAAGGGTTGAAGAGGCCTGTAGTTGTCTTTCAGTTTGCAACCTGCATGGTCCTTGTCTTTTGTTGTCGAATACAAATCCCGCAATTCAGCAAGCTGGGAAAAAAATAAATCAATTTTTAATGGCAAGTTTTATTTTTGGTTGAATTACTTGAAAAATGTATTCTTTATTAAAACAGCGGTAATTGGTTTAAAAATGTTTCGATAAAATATGAACTATTCCTGCTTAAAATTAAGATTCCATTTATTCCAATGAAATAATATCAAACATTTTCCTGAAAAATTCGAAATTGTTACCGATTTTTAAACAGTCATGAAAAATAAGGCATTATTAATGATGTTAAGCTCTTGCGGTTTGAAAAGTAAATTATCGTTTGGCTTTATTTCTTATTAGACTAATGCCGAGCTTACATTCGACCAGTTATATAGTAAGTAAAAAGCGCATGCGTAGAAAAGTACTTATATATGTTTACCACAGTTTCAAGATAGATTCGGATATTCCATGCTTGTCTCTAAATTGCCGTTTTGGCATTCTAGAATTTTTCTTTTTCACAGGGTAGCGTATCAAAATGACGGATATTTACAAAAAGAGACATGATAAAATTTAAAAAGAAATAGTTCAACATACCTAAATTTTGAAAACTACAGAAATAAAATGGTGAATAAATTTGTTAAAAGCAGAATCTCGTGTCAGAAAGAACATAGGACATGAAAAGTCGAAATTAATCGATGATAAGATGATAAATTTTTTCACACTAAAAAGAACTACAATTCTAAATTCTATAAAAACATGTGCAGTAAGAAAAAAAAAACAATATAGTATGTCAAACAATATACTTGTAATTGTCGGTCATGGACAACTACATTATTTGCCATTGACCGAACAATATTTTTCAACTTTTCTACGCATGCGCTGCCTTCTTTTCATCTTATAACTGGCCAAATGCGAATCCGGCATAAAAATAAATCAGCAGTGGAGTTTTCAGTTGCAATTTCCAATCATGTAAATTTTTCTTGTCAGTAATTCTCTTTTCCCCCTTTTTTGGATACATAAATTATTTTAAATAAAGTGACCAATGCTGATTTTTTAACTTGGATTCATAAAAATTTTGTAAGGGTGACGCAGCCCATTTCAACAATACTAAGCATTATTGTAGAACACAAATCCAATTAAAATGCTAACAATTATGACTTATTCCTTGATAGGCATGTCACAGTGAAACTTAGGTGATTCGAATATTTTTAATTCGGAAACTGATTGTTCTTTTCTTTCGTTTGTTCCGTAATTCTCTCATAATGTCATGATAAAATGCCATTTTTAATTAGATTTCCACTTGAAATCAAACTAAGAATTGTAAAAAAAGTTTTTATTTTAATTTAAAAATTCATTTTCTTATTTAAATACACCATTGCCTTATATTTTTATTATTCAAATAAGTTAATAATTCTTAATCATAGGTAACAATTTTTATCCGAAGCAATAGATTAAGAGGCTCGCACATATCTGGGGAAGCTCTGAAAACAGCTCCCTCAAACAATCCACTTTTAAAAATCCTGTAGGATCTCAAGTCAGAGGAAGACCTCCAACTAGATAGCTGGATGATGAGGAAAGAGACCTGAGTGCCCTGAAGATAAAGAACTGGAAGGGAGTGGCAGGGGATAGAAAGCGTTGGAAAGTGCGCTTGGTTGATGCAGACAAGGTTTGCAAGGGACTGTGATGCTCATGAAGAAGAAGAATTCTGCTGGTGCATCAGTCGCTTCGAAAATACATAACTGCTGCATCCCGGTAGACATAAATTTCTACTTTCAAGGTAATACATTTGTTATTTTTTATATTGTTTCCCATAATATTTTTCGCATAATCTTGGCGATATAGTATGTTTCCGGAAGTACAATTTCGTCTATTTAATATTTGAGAAAATACGAATCAGCGAAGCTTGCTGTTTGTCCTGAAGAGTATTATTTAGTAGATGCGGAGTTTCAAATTTGAAGAAGGAGACTACAAAATTCCATCTTAATAGCTATCATGGAAGCTTTAAATTTCATAACTCAACCAGCTATCTTGTATGAATGGTCCCACCGGTGATTTTTTTCATAAAACAAATGTTTCTCCTATGATATTGTATAGCATAAATTCATAAGCTTATTCGTTATGTCAAAATTTTTTATATGTGCCTATGCCCTGTATTACCGACTAATCTTACAGGTTTTCTAGTCTTTTAGTTTGCTGAAAATTTGTAAATCATACATACTTGCTGTTCCCCCATTTCCATCATTCCTTTCAGTAAAAACCAGGAGACTCCTTCATTACAACCTGGAGTGGTGAGTGACCCGTCGTAGTGGTAATAATCGGATGGATTGTTTGGCAACAGTTCATTAAGGTTCAAATCGGTCTTCAAATCTGTGAAGTCGTTCTTAAAAGGGATGTCAGAGAGAACTTCAACTATAGGTTCGAATCCTTCGCTGTTATGAGTTGACGACTGAAAGGAAAAGAAGAGACTAAATTGGTTTTTTGTTTCTAATTTGCAGTGTATTTTACAGTATCACATGATTTTCGCAGGTTAGTATATTTACTTTCGATGATTATAAGAACGCTACTGTCAGCCGCATATGGTATACTGGGTGTAATCATAATCTTTGTTTTTCATTGGCTCTCTTATGAATTCATAATGTTCATAATTTACTCAAGACAAAAAGTTTAAAATTTAAAAGTATTAAAACCATGTTATTTCAATATTGTTACAAATTTGTGTTGTTGCTTCTCAATATGGTTAGTTCAATCACTGGAAAGACTGTTTTACGGGTGGTTCTGTTGGATGCTGATTGGAGGCCGAATTTGTAATCTCATGGATTGGCGACGAACTTAGCGATTATTTGGAGATTTGGTGACAAAATAGATAATATTGGAAACTTCCAGAATTTTAGCTATTGAGTCAATAGGAACCGATTTATGACTGATTATTCCAAAATCTTTTCTGCCCCCCCTACAGGGGTTATGAAGGATCGGCAGTCTCAAGTCGATGTAGTCGTGTATTGAGTGGAGGAAAAACATGGCAGATATTTGGATTTGCCCAACGAAGTGTAAGCATTTGGTGGAGCTGAAGCATTTACTGAATTGAGCTGTGTGCTGAGTTCTTGAGTTTACTGTGGAAGCTGCATCGAATCCTGTAAAGTATATACAGCCTTGTAGTAGTGAGTCGATAGTGGAAAATAGCAAACGTTTTGAGAGGCCATAGAGTGTAGTTACTGAGTTTCCGTCCTTCTTCTGAACTCTGTCTGAAGAGCTTACGTGCTGTGGTTGTTTTTACTACAGATTACTTCTTATGGACTACTGTTTGTATTAGTGTGCTGCTGTGTGTTGTCTATATTAATCTCGGCTGTACATTTGCCATCTCTGTGTATTCGGGTTTAATAAAAGTCGTCGTCATTCGTTACTAATGGATTGTTTATTTTACTGACTAACAAATCGGCGAAAGAATTCCAAAATTTCCGTAATAATATCCTCACCCATGCACTGTTTATTTTTAAATGAGCCTTTCTGATGGAGTCAAGTCCCATGCCATCATAGGGCTAATAAATAAGTCCTTTTCTAGTCTGTTTATGTTCTACCTTTCATTATACTCTAATCAATTTATCTCTCGAGTGAACTGAACATATTTTCAACAGAAAATGTTCTTTTTTTATTTTCAGAGATGGAAAAATAACGGTGTCACATATTTGTTGAAATTTTGTAAGCCTTTTGAATTTAAATGTGTTATCACGTACATTCATCACGTATTTTAGACATTTAAGCACGATAGGTACTTTTAAATAATTTGGGGACTTCAGAAAGAAAAAAAAATACAAGAAAAATTATACGCATTAAAAAGTTAATTTCCTTTTTTAAATAAATTTTATAAATTATTAGGAGAAAAGATGACCTGCATTTTTTATTGTTAAAGTATATTGCTACCTTTCAAATTACTTCAGTGCGAAAATCTGTTAGTCCGAGGCAAATTGATCTAGCTAAATGAATACAAACATGTACATTACCCTTGATTAGTAGATATAATTGCCTTAATTTTTTTATAGTCAGTGGATATTGCCACCCTTCTGTATTGAAAAATTCTGTAGTTTATTGAAAATTTTATTTTTAAATTCTGAAAACTTCTGTATTATCATTGAAAATTTTTGTAGTTCTAGGCCAAATGGTCCTACTAAATGAATACAAACATGTACATTACCCTTTATTATTAGAAGAAATGATGACTTTGATTTTTTATATATAAAGTATATTGATTGCTCTCTTCCAAATTATATTAGTGCAAAATTCTGTAGTTCAAGGCCAAATGGTTTTGCTAAATGAGTACAAACATGTACATTACCCATTATTATATTTTATTATTACCTTGATATTTTACCTCGATTTTTGATATTATTACCTATAAAATTACCTTGATATTTTATAGTTAGTGGGCATTGCTACCCTCCAAAATATTCTGTAGCTCAAGGCTGAATGACTTTTCTAAATGAATACAAACATGTACATGACACTTTATTGTTAGTAGAAATAATTACATAAAAGTTTTATATGAATCGTAATCGAATTAATGTAACTAAAGGAATTATATCAGTGCAAAATTCTATATTTCAAGGCCAAATGGTCTTTCTAAATGAGTACAAACATATACATGACTCTTTATTATTAGTAGAGATAATTAAATAAAATTTCTATATGAATTGTAATGAAATTAAGGTAATGAAAGGAATTATGACTTACTTGGAAAAAGACGCCCACCACGGCAATTGCATTTTCTTTGCTAGTGTGAACGAAATGAGCCTGTGAAAGAAAACACCCAATTCGAAATTAGATGTAAGATTTATAAAACAGGAAGAAACAAAAAAAATTTTTGTAGATTATAATTCAAGCTCCATTCAGTTTCTAATGCACTTGAGATCTGAAAACTTTCGCAACTTATTATCAGCTAATCGATTAATTTCGGTACAATTTTGATTCCTGTTGGTGGCTCCATTTTTACTGAATCCATCATGGCGAAACTTTTGGCAATTAATTTCTCTAGTGCAGTTAATAGTATACGAAAATCGAATTTGTCTTTTAAGCGAATTTTTATTAAACGATTGAAACTAGAATTTAACACAAAAATACTACACTTTTAATTACCAAATCCCTTAGCAAATTTGATATCCTTAAAAAGTTTTTATTTATTTATTTGGTTTATTTATTTTATTTATTTACTTATTTGGAATTACAAATTGATAGATGGTAAAACCCTTGTTGAATTCAGCTCAAAATTTGATATACGTCTACATGGTAGAGGTTAAATCTGTGAACTGAATTTTATCCAGCTCTCCTCGATTTTTTTTGTCATTATTAGATTAGTTTATATTCGAATCGCTAGAAAGATAAATTTTCTCGAAACCGATTTTTCTTAAAATTTGATAGAAATCTACAAATTTGGTTCAAAGATCCTATATGAAATTTCAACCATCTACCCTCATGTTCATAAATTAAGGATGGTGGAAGTTAAAGAAAAGAAAGAGTCAGAAGCAGAACAAATGTGAAGTATTTGTAAAGCCTATTTATCAAACAAAAGGCAAGGAGCAAAAAGATGCTTTACGCTAGATATCATTAATAAAAATTAAGATTTTTTCTCCCCGGAACAAATTACAAAAAAACATTACAAAAACCAATATTACATGCTTGTTATGATAGTTAATACATAATATGTGTCCCAGACGATGCAATACAGTCCGTACAACTTCTAGATATGCTGAGTATCAGATTATCGATCTGGTCTTGAGGAATATACACCAATCATCAAGCAACGCTCTCCGAAGTTCCAGTAGACGTGTCGGTAGCTGGTTGACCGGTTGCAACTCATCGCCCTAGCATGTCCCACATATGTTCTACTGGATTCATGTCCGGTGAGAATCTTGTTCAGTCCATATGGGTGCCTTCCTCCAATGGAAGACATTAGTTTACGACGTTTGCATGATGAGGGAAGGCGTTGTCATCCATAAACAAGAATTCTGCAACCATGTCACTCCGAAATAAATGTACATGTAGTTCCAGAAAGACGTCCCGATAAATTTGGCCTGCCATTGTTCCAATTTGAACATGAAGGTCAGTTCTGGAATCCAGAATAATTCTTCCCCAAACGAGCAATCCTTCACCACCATCATGTCGTTCAGTGATGCTCTCTTGGTGGTAACGGGAACCTGGAGCTCTGAATATGAAAGTCCTTCGAGAATCAGACTGCAAGCTAAAAATTTGTGAAGATGTGTGTAGCAATTTTACTGGAGACATCATTTAGACTACTTCATTTTAGAGTTCAATTAATACGTGGCTCTGAATTGTCTTTAATTTATGGATATAAGTGTAGTTGAAAGAGTTGTTGAGTTATCTTTATCGCAAGCATACAGAAAAGAAGGGCATTTTCTAAAAATGTAATTTTAGAACTCAGAGAGGTCTAAAAAATTTTTTACCATTACTATACTTTTTCTATAGTATGCATACGAGAAAGTAAACAGATTTATATTTTAATATTTCAAGATCTTTTGTCTCTCTGACTCACCTCCAAAGCGTATCTCTGACCATCCAGGGTGTGTTCAGACCCCTGGTCGTAGCGGCTTCCCCAATGGAAATGCAGTTGTTGAAAAGTATACACTGAACCCTCGACTTCGATTGTTCGAGCCACGTCATCCTTTGGTGTTATCTGAGCTACCGACAAAAACGATATCACATCATTTAAAGTTATGCAATTCTTATCTAAAATCTGAATGTTGTCTTTTTTTTTAATCGTAAAACTACAAGTGCGAAAAGATTATTTCTTAAGTGTAAGATTTTGATAATATTTGGATTTTTTTTCTTAACATTGAAAGATTGTTATTGATTAGACAACATGCCACAGATTAATAACTCAAAGTCGAATTATGCAGCCGTCTATTTATCCGAAGATATTTTGGAGGAAAATATTACAGTTAGAAGCCAGTAATATGCATATAATATATATGTATAAAAATTTAAGTCTATTCCTACTTAGATCAAGAAACAATTTTTTTATTTTAGTTACTTTTTATTAAATAATTACACTTAATAAAAATATATAGATACATATGACAATCATAATATTAATTGGCATTTTTTTCCCATCAATCTACACGTTTCGCTACTGACGATATTTATACCTAAATTTATATCCTGCTAAATATTTTGTATAAGAGAAATTTTTTTTTCTCCCTTATAAAACTAAAGTTAATTAATTTATCAAAAAATTATTGATTCTCGCAAAAATTGAACTCGCATTCATCACCTTCACTCGAAAAATACTACAATTCTCGCATTTTACCGATTGATCTATTGTCAAATGATTTCAATTCGCATTACAAACTGCTAAAACTCTATTTAAAGTATTAAAAATTAATTAAATTCAATAATTACTGAATTAATATTTGAAAAAAAAAGCCATACTAGCATCAAATGTCATCCAC